>PISX010008805.1:0-79551 GCA_004024625.1 Mellivora capensis | reverse complement strand
TTAGAATGGCCAAAATCAGCAAGACAGGAAACAACGTGTGTTGGAGAGGATGTGGAGAAAGGGGAACCCTCTTACACTGTTGGTGGGAATGCAAGTTGGTGCAGCCACTCTGGAGAACAGTGTGGAGGTTCCTCAAGAAGTTAAAAATAGAGCTTCCCTATGACCCTGCAATTGCGCTACTGGTTATTTACCCCAAAGACACAGATGTGGTGAAAAGAAGGGCCATCTTTACCTCAATGTTTATAGCAGCAATGGCCACGGTCACCAAACTGTGGAAAGAACCAAGATGCCCTTCAACAGACGAATGGATAAAGAAGATGTGGTCCATATACACTATGGAGTATTATGCCTCCATCAGAAAGGATGAATACCCGACTTTTGTAGCAACATGGACGGGAAGAGATTATGCTGAGTGAAATAAGTCAAGCAGAGAGAGTCAATTATCATATGGTTTCACTTATTTGCGGAGCATAGCAAATAACACAGAGGACATGGGGAGATAGAGAGGAGAGGGGAGTTGAGGGAAATTGGGGGGGAGATGAACCATGAGAGACTATGGACTCTGAAAAACAACCTGAGGGTTTTGAAGGGGCGAGGGGTGGGAGGTTGGGGGAGCCAGGTGATGGTTATTGTGGAGGGCACGCATTGCATGGAGCACTGGGTGTGGTGTAAAACTATGAACTCTGTTACGCTGAAAAGAAATTAAAAAAAATAATAAAAATAAATAAATAAATAAAATAAAAATAAAAGAAACAGATGAGTGATTCACTTGAGATTTTAAATTAATGATCAATGAAGGCCTGGAGAGTTGTGCATAAACAAATTAAGAATATCAACAGAGAAAAAATATTTAAAAGTACCAAACAGAAATCACTGAATAGAAAAATACAGCAATTGCACTAGAAATTATAATAGTTGGAACAACATCAAACTAGACAGAAGAAAGAAAGGATCTATGAACTTGAAGATAGGGCACTAAAATTCATTGAATCATAAGAGCAAAAAGAAAAAGATTTTAAAAAGAGTGAAGATAGAATATGGGTCTTATGAGACACCATCTCCTGATCCAATATACTTATTATAAAGTGTCCCAGAAAGAAAAGAGAAAGAGAAAAGGCCAGAAAACTTATTCCATGAAATAATTGCTGAAAAATTCCTTAACCTGGGGGGGAAATAAAAACAAAAACAAAAACAGACATCATAGACAAACAAAAAGAGTTCTAAAAAAGAATCTAAAGAGATACAAAACAAGATACACTATAATTAAATTGTCAAAAGAGAGACTCTTGAAGGCAGCAGGAGAAAAAATCATTATCATATTCAAGTAAATCCTAATAAGTCCATGAGCAGATTTCTCAGCAGAAAGCTTGCAGACCAGAAGAGAATGGGATTATTTATTCAGCATGCTGAAATTGCCAAACAGGAACTCTAACCAATAATATTTTCCTTCAGAATTTGAGAAAGGAACAGTTTTCCAGATAATAAACGCTCTAGGTGTTTATCACCATGAAACCGATCTGACAAGAAATGTTAAGGTAACTTCTTCAAATGAAAACCGAAAGACTTCTTGAGGAACCTCTATACCATTTTCCAGAGTGGCTGCATCAGCTTGCATTCTCACCAACAGTGTAAGAGGGTTCCCCTTCCTCTGCATCCTTGCCAACATTTATTGTTTCCTGTCTTGTTAATTTTAGCCATTCTGACTGGTGTGATGAAGTATCTCATTGTGTTTTTGATTTGTATTTCCCTGATGCCAAGTGATGTAGAACATTTTGTCATGTGTCTGTTGGCTATTTGTACATTCTCTTTGGAGAAATTTCTGTTCATGTCTTCTGCTGATTTCTTGTCGGGATTATTTGTTTGGTGGGTGTTGAGTTTGATAAGTTCAGATTAAATGATAAAGAAGTGGCATATATATATATATATATATATATATATATACACACACACATATATATATATGGAGTGAGAGATATATAAGGATAGATATAGATAAGATAGAGATATGTGTATGTATATCTAGATATATGTAGATATACATGTATCTACAATGGAATATTACTCAGCTATCAGAAATGATAGTTACCTTTTATATTGATGTGGTTGGAACTGGAGCATATTACACTGAGTGAAATAAGTTAATCAGAGAAAGACAATTATATGGTTTTACTCATATGTGGAATATAAAAAACAGTGCAGAGGATCATAGGGGAAAGGAGGGAAAACTGAATGCGAAGTCATCAGAGAGGGAGAAAAACCATGAGAGACTCTCAACTATAGGAAACAAACTGAGGGTTGTTGGAGGGAAGATGGGGTTACTGGGTGATGGGCATTAAGGAGGGCATGTGACATATTGAGCATTGGGTGTTACATGCAACTGATGAATCATTGAACACTGCATCTGAAACTAATGAGGTATTATATGTTGGCTAATTTAATTTAAATTAAAAAAAAAAAAAACAGGGACGCCTGGGTGGCTCAGTTGGTTGGACGACTGCCTTGGGCTCAGGTCATGATCCCGGAGTCCCGGGATTGAGTCTCGCATCGGGCTCCCAGCTCCACGGGGAGTCTGCTTCTCCCTCTGACCTTCTCCTCCCTCATGCTCTCTCTCACTGTCTCTCTCTCAAATAAATAAATAAAACCTTTTAAAAAAAAAAGGCTCTCATTAGTAACATGAAATGTATAAAAGTATAAAACTTGTGGTAAAGAAGTGAATCCCTTATAAATCTAGTATGAAGCTTAAAAAACAAAAGTATTAAATATAATTTTAATAATTTGTTATGGAAACTACATATAAAATGGGATATATTAGGACATCAAAAACCTAAGATCAGGAGAATACATATGGCTTTAGTTATGTGTTCAAAGTTAAGTTGCTAATGGCTTAAAATAGATCGTTATACCTATAATATGTTTTATGTAAGCCAAATGGTAACTATAAAGCAAGAACCTACAGCAGATTCACAAAAGATAAAGAGAAAGTAATCAAAGCATACCACTAGAGAAACTCATCAAATCACAAAGGAAGAAAGCAAGACAGAAAATAAGGTACAATGCAACTACAAAAAGCAAGAGGAAAACAATGAACAAAATGGCAATAATAAGTACCTACCTACCATTAACTACTTTAAATGCAAGTAGACTAAATTCTTCAATCAGAAAACAGAGTGACTAAATGGATCAAAGAGACTTAGCTGAAATCTAAGGACACATGTAGACTGAAAGTACAGAGATTAAAAAAAAAAGATAATTCATGCAAATGGAAACCAAAAGAAAGAAGAGGTTTTGATACTTATATTTGACAAAATAGACTTTACACCAAAAAATATAACAAGAGGCATTGTCATTATCAGTGATAAAGAGATTAGTTCATCAAGAGGGTATGATATATGCAAATATTACTAGACTGAGGAGAGAAATAACAATACAATAATAGGAGCAGATTTCCATACTCCAATTTCACTAATGAATAGATCATCCAGACAGAAAACCAACAAAGTAACTTGTATTTACACTACACTTTAGACCAGATGTATCTAATAAACAAAACATTCCATATTACAGCAGTAGAGTACACATTCTTCTCAAAAACACATGAAAGACTCTCTAGGCTAGATCATGTTAAACCACAAAACAATTCTTACTTAATAAATTTAGAAAGATTGAAGTCATAACAAGCATATTTTCCAACCATACTGGTATGACACTAGAATTTAATTTCATAAAGAAAACAGAAAGAAGAATCACAAATATATGGAGATTAAACAGCTTGCCCCTGAAAAGCTATTGAGACACAGAATAAGTCAAAGGAGAAATAAAAGAATAAGCTAAGACAAACAAAAATGGAGACACAGCTTGCCAAATTTTATAAGATGCAGCAAAAGTCATTTAGCAATAAATGCCTAGATAAATAAACAAGAAAAATTTCATATAAATAACCTAAGTTTATACATCAGAGAGTTAGAATAACAAGAATAAATGAAACCCAAAATTAGTAAAAGGAAGAAAATAAAGATCAGAGAAGAACTTAAAACTAAAAAGGCAATAGAAAAGATCAATGAAAATAAGAACTGAGGTTTCTTTGTAAATAAAAAATAAACATTTTACTACATTTACCAAGAAATGAGGGGACTCAAATAAAATGACACATGAAAAAGGATATAGTACAACTGATACTGAAGAAATACAAATGATTTTGAATCTAGTGTTACTAAAACATGCAACCTACCAAAGCTGACTTTAAGAACTTCTTTACATATCAAAATATTTTGTACAATATTTAATAAGAAAAAAAAGTAGCAATCCTTTATGGTCTCAAAAAAATGCTGTCTTTTTGGATAGAATTGATAGGATTTGTAAACTTTAGCTAAGGCAAAACTTAAACAATTAACTAAATATGAAAAGCTTTTTGAGTAGACTTTGCAAGAGTTCCAAATCCTATAATTATAAGCAATCTACAACTATAGAAACCTGATTATTATTAATAATAATGGACAGGTGTGATCTTTCAGGGAAATATTGCCAACTTAAAATAAAATTATGAGCATCATTTCCATAATATAATTTACCTTAAGTGATTTCTACCCATCAGTAAGCTGTTAAAAACAAAATAGAATGCTATATGATTTCAGTGGCAAAAGAAATTTCTAGCTTATATGTAAAAGGTAAGTTTCTTTGTAACTGAAAAGAAGTGGAGTCTGTATCTAAACTTAGAGCATGTTTAAAAATATGGTGACATATATTTATAAATTGGGTGACCTTTCTTTTTTTTAACATTTTTTTAAAGATTTTATTTATTTATTTGACAGAGAGAGATCACAAGTAGGCAGAGAGGCAGGCAGAGAGAGAGAGGAGGAAGCAGGCTCCTTGCTGAGCAGAGAGCCTGATGCGGGGCTCAATCCCAGGACCCTGAGATCATGACCTGAGCTGAAGGCAGAGGCTTAACCCACTGAGCCACCCAAGCGCCCCAATTGGGTGACCTTTCATATCATATTTTTACCACTACAAACATTACAGAATACTTGTTATTATACACATTTGGGGGAGTGTATGTTGATAGTTATCTTTCCTCTAGAATTTGAGTTTCTTGAGGATTAGAACCATAAATATTTAATGTTAGAGACAATGAAATGATGATTCTATAAAAAACAAAACAAAACAAAACAAAATTGGCTAAGTAAATTAGAGAAATAATAACAGCTCCATGTTTTTATATCTTATTATATTTCAGGAGACTTTTTTTTTCGGCCTTTATTTGATAACCATCAATTAGTTCTCATCCAATTAACTGTCTGAAGATTTTTGAAAGTGGTGACAGATACATAGGTAAAAAATGTGTAGAGTTTGGTGAATCTTCCCCCTCCTTAAGTTTTCTGGACAATTGCATACAGGTACAGTATGGAACATTCCTTATTCTTTTGGTCCAGGCAACTGTGTTGCGCCTGGTGTCAGTGCACACACCACATCTGGAGTTCCCATCTCCTTATTGGCAAATTTCCAGATCTCTTTGAGTGCCCAGGGGCACCCTTTTTGAAACCCACTCCATGAATGTGCTTGTGAATGTTGATGATGTATTCTCTGGTCACTACTTGTTAACAATAGAAAGGCCCTTCTCACCACCCTTCTTCACGGGAGCCATACTGCCAGTCCTGGTTGGGAAGAAGAAAGCAGGAGGTATTATGGGAGAGGGAAAGCAGCCTCGCAAACACCAGAGTGTTTTTGTTTTTTTTTTAATGTGGTATAAAACTTATTTCAACTTTTGCAGGTCACAGTGTAATTATCTGTACAATGAATCTTTAGAAAGAGATGATATAAAAAGACTGCCTAGTTATGTTCTGGAACTCTGTATATGAGCAGAGCAGCAATATCCATCCCTAAGTAAAATATTCTTACTGACAAAACTTTTCTCTTTATTGGTAACTTACAATTGCTAAAGCACATTCATATTCACTGCCTCATTAAATCCTACATCAAACCTATAAGGTAGATTTTATTACCTATTCTTAGTTTGTGACTGACTGGGATTGAAAGATGCTTGGTTTGTTCGAGGTCATCCACTAAGTAAGAAGATAATTAAATTAAATGCTCTTTGTTAAATTCAAGACCTAGTCTCTTACTAATATACTAATTGTTTTTCTTGTTTTTATTTTCTGGTTTCAAATTACATCTGTGTACGATGTTTTCTACTTTCTTGTACTTGTTTATATTCTCTGGCTATATCATGTACATAGAATTTATTTTTTTAAATCAAAATTAAGTATCTTGTGAATAGGGACAATTTCTCTTTGTATATATGTGTATATTTCCTGGTTTACTTCTTACATTTTTCTGCATATAGTAGGTGTCCAGTAGAGGTTTGCTGGATTAACATCTGATGAAAGTGCTACTCATTAATTTTATGTTTAAAGATTTTTGCTTGGAACATTTTCATGAATTAAGGAGGTTAAAACTCTTAAATATATGAAAAAACAATTTCTCTTTAAAAGAAAATCAGGTGGGCTTATATTCTTTATGGGAGGTTGTTAAATTAACCTTGATTCAGCTCTGGTAGAGCACGCATTTTTGAACTAGTTGGGTTATTTCATTTGCTTTCACTGCCTGTAATTTGATAGGACCTTTTAGTCTTCTCAGGGCTTTAATGGTATTCATGGAAAAGCAGACTGAATTTTTTAAGGCTAATGAGGTGTCAGCTTCCTCAGTGACTCATCTTCTCTTTTGTCTGCTATTTTCCATTCTTTGCCTCTGAGACAATATAGAGTAAATAAAGCATGAGACTATTAACAAGAAAGCATTTAAGAACCTCACTAAAACACTTAGTAAAAATCAGAACCAAGACTCAGCATTAATTTTAACAACCACTTAATAATTTCCTCAATTTCTAGTTTACATCACAAAAAGATGGCTTACTTATAGCCACATTCATCTGATGATGATCTTTCAGCTCCATCAACATTTTATCATCTTAGCTCTTCTGATGCTCTGGTAATAGATTGAACCTCTGCCCACTAACACTAATTTGAAGTTTTCTAAAAATTCTTTTATAAGCAATAGATCTTCTCTTTGGCCATTGTTGCCTGAAATTTTTGTATTTTAATCCTATTACTCTGAGTAAGATTTTTATTAAAATTCAAGCATACTAACTTGGAATTAACATATAAATCTATTTATATATTAACATGTATTAACCAACACATGAACAGAATGATTTGGAATGAATGCTTGTGACTGACATGATTTTTCTCCTAAGAAAGGGCCACTAAGAGGCAAATTTAGAAATCAAAGATGATGGGTGGTGATGGAATTAGGAGGACGACAGGACATAATCAGGTCCTCTCTTCATTCACATACTGAGGTGCAAATATAGTGACATCCACAAGATCTTAGGCATTGAGGATTTATCAGTCAGTGTTGACTCTGTTAGCAATTGCAAAGGCTCATGACATAGAAAAATTTGTAATTTTTTAAGCACAATTTTAAATAGCATTTTTTGTGACTGGTATGGATAAGAGAATCAACTGTTAAAAAAAAAAGTCACTTAATTTGACAAGGGATTATGTCCTATCATCAAAATCCAGTTTCATTCTTGTTTTGTAATTCCTATTTCAACACAAGTTTTAACTCATTGTGTATTTCTTAATTTCTAAACAGGTTATATTTTTGTAGGGCTGATTTTTTATTATGTATTTCTAATTTTATTTTATTATGAGTTGAGAAAATGACTCATAACATCTCTAATTTTGACACTTTAGGTTTTCTATCTTTCTACACAAATATGCATATAAACAATATCCTTTGAGTTTATTAATATTATTATTTGGGTCTTATTTGTCATTACTTTATTGTCTACAGATTTGGTACATTTCTTTGAGACAATTCTTAAGTTGTATTTTTAATCAACAAGCTCTCTTTTTCTTTATTTATATTTATCTCATCTATCATCTATCTATCTATCTGTCTATCTCTCTACTTTCCCCTTAATGGACTTTGAATATATAGATTTGGGGCTTTTTTCATCTCAAGAATGGATTATTTTGTTACTTTTTAACTTTTTACATCTGTTCCATTTGTTTGATTGTATCCTACATCTCCAACTAAGCATTAGCTCCTCTGGAGCGATCCTCCAGTTTTGTTTTTCCTATCTCTTACAATTTCCAAATATTTACATTTTGGGGGGCACCTGGGTGGATCAGTGGGTTAAAGCCTCTGCTTTTGGCTCAGGTCATGATCCTAGGGTCCTGAGATCGAGTCCCACATCGGGCTCTCTGCTTGGCTGGGAGCCTGCTTCCTTCCTCTCTCTGCCTACTTGTGATCTCTGTCTGTCAAATAAATAAATATTTTTTTAATTACATTTTTCTGTACTGCTTTTAGATATGTTCTATCTTTGATCTTTCATTCTGTACATACTAGTTTATAAAATACTTGGCTCATTCAATTTATCCACTGCATTTTTTTTTATCTTTAGAAAGCCTTGTTTGGGGTATTATTTCTTCTAATTACTCTAATATATGTATGTAGGTTTGTCCTACCTTAGTTCTGGTCCTTTAGAATTGTGCTTACTTTGTTCTGACTGACTTTTCTCTCTTTGGTTGATGAGGAAAGTTTAATGATTCCACCATGAATTTGTTTGCCCAAAAAGAAAGTTTAAAGTCTGAGATGGTTATTAAAAGACACTGTGTTTGGTAGAAGACAATGTGTTTGTTCACCAGCAAACTACTGGGTAGAAAAGGCAGCCCCTGCTGAGGAATCTGAAAGAGGCCACTTTACACTAAAGTCTTTTAAATAGCCTCTCAGCCTCAAAGAAAGTAGGACTCAGGATACAGTGTAAGTTCCTACATCCATATGGGACCAGACACATGAGATACTTTATGAAAAATTGATACAGACTTTCCCTTGCAGTTCCCAGATCACTGAAGGTAATTTCTATGTATACTTTACTTCTTATGCTCTAGAGTTCTATCTTGTTCTGTAATGGACACCAAACATTATGGTAAAAACCTGACATACAGTCTCCCTGCAGGGTCTCTTGCAGAGCTAAGGCACCACTTGTACCCAGCGGGCAGTCAGCCCAAACAGCAATTTTGCTCAGAGAGGAAGGTAATTTGGAGTTGGAGGTAAGTTGGGTTAGAAAGAGAGCTCCATCATGGTCAAGCCCTAATTTGATCCCTGGAGTCACAACAGCAAATAAGGAAACCATATTTCCTACTCTAATGATTCCTGTGTTCTAGATGAGAGAAGAAAAAAACATGTAAACTTACATATGGAAAAAAAAAAGTTAACAATTCTCATTATTATACTATGAAGATAATGCAATAAGTGATAGGATATGCCCAGGAGATTTCAGAGTTGCATATGATTGGATAGGGAGGGCAGTGATCTGAAACAGATAATAAGCTAAGAACTGCAGGATGTGCAAAATTCTGGGGTTATACATTCAAGGAATAGAAATGGAAGGGCAACAGACCCAAAACAGGATTGGACTTATGTGTTAGAAGAATAAAAAGAAGGTCAGTGGAAATGGAGCATAATGGTCCAAGCATACTGATTGGCACAGATAAATTCAATAGCTTAAAAAGGGATAAAAAATAGCTTTGTCCAACAGTGTTCTCAAAATGAGGTCAATGGCAAGTATTGACATTAATATTAAATAAAAGATTTCTTAAAAAGAAAGCAAAAATCCTATATCTGACCTAATATTAAGAAAACTGTTACATAAGCACAAAAATATTTTTAAAAAGTTGGGGCACCTAGGCTGCTTAATTAGTTAAGCATCCAATTCTTGGTTTAAGCTCCTGTCATGATCTCAGTATCATGAGATCAAGTGCCACATCAGGCTCCACACTCAGTGTACAGTCTGCTTAAGATCATCTCTCTCTGCCTCTCCCCCCACTGTCTCTCTCAAATAAATAAATTAAAATCTTTATAAAAACAAAAATATAAAAATGTATTTTGTAAAACTCTTTCAAATAAGTGTATAATTCTTTGCATAGAAAGGTTTTCATTGTTGAAAATATATACCACAAAACTCACTGAGATATCTAAATATACAAAAATTTGCATATGATGTGAATTGTCAGGATCTATAATATTTATACCTCCAAAATATCAGGCAATTTCATATTTTTATTCTACTCTATTTATACTATTCCTTTAGAATGATAAACAATATTTTTATTTTCATCTCCCTTAAAAATAAATTTCAGGACTAAAGACCAAAATGGACACATAGTAGAATCTAGCCTCTGTCCTCCCAACAAAGATCAACAATTAAAATACCCATCATATATATATATATATATATATATATATATATATACATATATATATTATGATATACACACACAATGGAATATTAGCTAATGTAGAGGATGAATATTTACCATTTACATCAACATGGATGAAACTGAAGTGTTATTATGGTGTGCAAAATAATCAATCAGAGAGAGACAATTATCATATGGTTTCACTCATATGTGGAATATAAGAAACAGTGCAGAGGATCATATGGTAAGGGAGGGAAAACTGAATGGGAAGTCATCAGAGAGGGAGAAAATACACGAGAGATTCTTTATTGTAGGAAACTGAGAGTTGCTGGAGGGGAGGTAGGTGGGGGGATGGGGTAATTGGTTTATGGGCATTAAGAAGGGCACGTGATGTGATGAGCACTGGGTATTATACACAACCAATGAATTATTGAACACTACACCTGAAACTAATGATGATGAAACTAATAATGATGAAACTAATGCGAGATAATTGAATTAAAATAAAATAAAATAAAATAAAATAAAATAAAATAGTCATCCTTAAAGAAACACCTCTTGGCAGAACCCTAGAGTCCACTTTAGGAAATTTAGCAACACAATGGAACAAAAACCCTGAAGATAACCACACAAAAAGAGAAGGAGGAGGGCTTCATTTTGTCTTCATCATGCCCTCCCCTAAACCAGCACTGCCCACCACCAAAAGAAAATGTCCTGTCTAGGAAGAGTTCCCTGCAGTAGGAAAAGTAGAGTGGGGTGAGAAATTAGTTTTCAAGCCTTCTGAAACACCCCATGAAGGTCTTGCTCTAGTTTCACTTCACCAAGAACAACTAAGAAATGTAGAGATAAGTAGGAACAAAGAAGAATGACAGTGGATACCAAGAACAGCCTTGTCCCAGGAGTGATAGTGGAACAAAGCTACATGCTTTGCAGACAACCCAGCAGATTATACTGATGAGGGAACAGAAGGCAAGTTGTGGGCAAAGCAGAAACTGACACCCTGCAGACCCACCCCACCAAGGGATATTTGTGACATTCCTCAGGCACTCCCGGCTGCCCTAAAGGAAAAACAAATAATTAACTTGTAGAGATCACAATCCTATAAGACCTGAGTCTTCCTCAGTTTACAATTGTCCTAGTGATTTACAAGGAAGAAGCTTTCTTAATAATAGCCTAACTTCCAGAGACTCATAACTTAGTTCCTGAAGCCCTAACATCACCCTCCCCTCCATAAAATTGAGGGAAGATAAGGTAGAGGGAAGTGTAAATAAAGGTGAATTTCTTCTAAACCTAAAAGTCATTGACAAGAACATGTGATAGGAGTGTGACATTCCTCCAGGAAGCTCTCAGCTATCTTACTGTTAATGCCTTACTAAAAGGAAAAACAACCTTAACTTGACAAATAACAAAGCCTCCAGTATCCGATGTGTCTTCTTTAATACATGAAAGTTCTTTCAAACCCCCACCCCTTTTCATTACCTCCCCTACCCCCACAGTGTATAACCAGCCACCCCTTACAACCCCAGGGCAGCAACTCTTTCTACCCACAGGTCCTATTCCCATGCTTTTAATAAAATCACCTCTTTGCACCAAAGATACCTTAAGAATTAGTTCTTGGTCATCAGCTCCAGACCTCACTTATATTCTAAAACTTTATCAATATGATTGAAAAAACTAATGGCCAGCACAGTCACTCATCAGATTTTACCAGCTTTCACAAGTATTTGCACAGCCCAGGCTTCTGTGGCTATATGAGTGTAAGATGCCAGCCTCAAACTGCATTGGGATCTCCATTCCAGACATGCACTTGGGACAAGCCTGCTAGCTGTGTACTTACATGCTGCTTGACATGCCTATCACTAAACTTCGCCATAATGAGCAAGTCTAGGAATAAAAACTCTAGCTACAGGAGAGCATGCTGACAAGCCAGGCCCCTTATAGCTGTAATTAAGCCAATGGTTGACCCCAGTTCTTGCTGCATGCCCTGCTCCCACCACAAAATTGGCAGCATTAGCTGTTTCTCAAAGCATGTATGTCCACACTACTGGCTTCAGCCACCACCACTGCCTTCCCTCTACTTAGTTGCTGAGTTAGGAAGTGCTACTGAGAAACCCCAGCAGTCCTCCCCAGTAAGACATAGTTGTTGATGCTATAAACTTCAGAGATTTGAGTTGAAGAAGAATTACAAAGCATTCGTCCTAATGCTACCACAAATCCTCAGTCTTGGAGTACTGTACCACTCAACCAGGGTCATAACATGCTCCCATCTGTAGGTGAAAATCTTCCCTTACCAAAGTCAGTTAACAAAGTCTAGAAGAGATGACTTGTTCAAGTAGTAGTAGATACCTATGCAAGGCAATGGGGAACTTAAGAATCAAACCTGACCTCCTTGTAAACCTGCAATAATTGGCACCAAAGAAGTGGAGATCTAAGTGATGCCCAAAAAAGAATTCAAACAATTGTTATAAAGATGCTCAGAGAGGTGCAAGAGAATGCAGATAAATAATTTAATGAAACCAGAAAAAAAGTACATGAGCAAAATGAAAAGTTCAACAAGGAGACAGAACGATTAAAAAGAACCAAACAGAAATTTTGGAGATGAAGAATACAATAAGTGAATGAAATAATTTAACAGAGAGCCTCCACACTAGGCTTGACAAAGTAGAAGAGAGGATAAGTGAGTTAGAGGATAGATCAATTGAAATTATCCACACAGAAGAACCAAAAGAAAAAGCTTACAGGGGACAACATCAAGAGAAATCCTATACACATCAAAAGAGAGGGAGAATACAATGAAAAACTAAAAGGAAATAATGGTTGAGAAGTTCACAAATCTAGAGAGACTTGGGCATCCAAACACATTAACCTAATAGGCCACCACAAATTTTCAGTTCAAAATGACAAGCACAAAATTCTACCTAGGGTTCTTGAGAAGGACAGGGACACAGGACAGGATGCAACAACCCCCCTGCATTCTGTAATGTGCTTGAAGGAAAAGAGAAGGGAAGGAATACTTGAGGTTGAAAAAACTGATTTTATAGGCAACTTTTTTTATATGTTTATGACATAATAAAACTATCTAATCAAAGACAAAGAGAAGATTTTTAAAAGTAAGAAGACAATTTTCTTTTTTTAAAATATTTTATTTACTTATTTGACGGAGATCACAAGTTGGCAGCCACAGAGAGAGGAGGAAGCAGGCTGAGCAGAGAGCCTGATGTGGAGTTCGATTCCAGGACCCTTAGATCATGACCTGAGCCAAAGGCAGAGGCTTTAACCCACTGAACCACCCAGGCACCCTAAGAAGAAAATTTTCTTATACAGGAAACCTCCATAAGCCCATACAAATTTATGAAGCTAATTGAACATATAAACTCAGTGCAAAAATACCTTCTCCAAGATACATTATAATGAAACTTGTCAAAAACCAATGATAAAGAATATTAAAATTATACAGGAAAAAAAAAAAGGTAACCTATAAAGTAAAACCCATTGGCCATAAGATTTCTCAATAAAAGCCACATGCCTGGAGAAAACGAAATGACATATTCAAAGTACTGAAAGATAAAAAATTGCCAGACAAGACTACTGCTGTACTTGACAAAAGTTATCCCTTAGAAATGAAGAAGAAATAAAGGCTTTCCCAGAAAACAAGAGCCAATGGAGTTCACCACAACAAGATTTAACTTGCTAGAATGCTGAAACTAGTTTTTTTAAGCTGAAATGAGAGTCTCCTACTAGGGACACACAAGTAAAAGAAATAACACAAAACTCTGAAAAAGGTAACAAATAAGGATGGCTGTGTGGCTCAGTTGGTTAAGCCACTGCCTTTAGCTCAGGTCATGATCCCAGGGTCCTGGGATCAAGTCCCACATCATGCTCTTTGCTCAGTGAGGATACGGCTTCTCTCTGCCTCTGCCTGCCACTCTGCCTACTTGTACTCTCTCTCTCTCTCTGACAAATACATAAATAAATAAAATCTTTAAAAAGGTAACAAATAGTAAGTATAGAAAACTGTAACTATTTTAGAATAGTGTATTAAACATTTAATTATACCATAAAGTTTAAACAAAAGAATATCACAAAATGTAGCCACAATTTGTTAGTGAAGTCACAGAATTAAAAGTGATAATTTGTACCATCAAAATATAAAAGCAAGGTGAAAAGGGTAAAATCTTTGTAGGCAAGTGAAAATAAAATTCTATTAACATAAAAAATGATTATTTTATCTATGGGTTGTTTTATATAAACTTCACTCAAGGTAACCAGAAAGGAAAAATCCGGAACAGAGTCACTATATATAAAAGCAATAGTGAGTTAGGAACTCATCATGGAAAACCATCATTTTACAAAGGTAGACAGAAACAGAAGGAAAAAAGATACCATGGAGGTACAAAATAACCAGAAGTCAAAAGATAAGATGACAGCATTAAGTTCTTACATATCAATAATTGTGTAGATAGAGTGTAGAAGGAAGAAAAACTAAAATACAACTATAAGCTATGGGGAAGATATTCATTTCAGCTTTAAAGACACACAAAGGCTCAAAGAGAAAGGAAGGAAGATGGTTCAAGCAAGTAGAAACCAAAATGAAGCAGGAGTAATGATACTTCTATATGAGATCAAATAGACATGAAGCTAAAAATGGTAACAAGAGACAAGAAATGCCAGTAAATAATGATAAGGGGAAAAATTGAGAAGAATAACTAATCATAAATATATAAGCAACCAAACTTGAACACCAAAATATATTAAGCAAATACCAAAAGATATAAAGAGAGAAATAGACAATAATAGTAAAAGACTTCAATACCCCAGCAATGGATAGATCATCCAGGCAGAAAATCAACAAGGAAATGTAGGAATTGAATCATACTTTAGACCACGTGGGGAGAGAGAGAGAGAGAGAGAGAGAGAGAACATTCTATCCAACAGCAGCAGAATACACATTCTACTCAAGTGCATGTGAAATTTTTTTCCAGGATATATCATATCAAAGAACATCAAACAAGTCTCAGCAAATGTAAGAAGACTGAAGTCATACCAACTCTCTTTTCTGAACACAACTGTATGAAACTAGAAATCAGTAAAAGTAAGAAATTAAACAAATATGTGGAAACAAAACAACACACTTCTCAATAATCATGAGTCAAAGAAAAACTAAAAAAGGAAATACAAAGTTATCTCAAAACAAATAAAAATAAAAATACAATACATAAGAACATGGAATGCAGCAAAACTGTTCATAGAACAAAGTATATAGCAATGCATGCTTGTATTAAGAAATTAAATCCCACCCTAATTTTATACCTAAAGGAACTAGGAAAAAAAACACAGTAAGGCCAAAGTTAGCAAAAGGAACGATGATAAATGTTGAGAAAAAAATGAACGAAAAAAGACATAAGAAAAACTATAGAAAGGATCAATAAAAATAAGAACCTTTTCTTTGAAAAGGTAAAAAAAGAAAAAAAAGACAAGTTTCTAGTTATATTCACACACACACACACACACACAAAGACAAGATTCAAAATAAGAAATAAAGTGGAGGCATTAAAATTGATATTACAGAAATACACCAGATCATCAGAGACTATTACGAATAAGTATATGTAAACATATTAGATAAACTAGAAAAAAAATATGTCCACTTCTAGAAACACATGACCTACCTGGACTGAATCTGGAAAGAATAAAACATTTGAACAGACCAATAACAAACAAAAGATTGAATCAGTAATCAAAAGCCTCCCAACAGTTAGAATGGCCAAAATTAACAAGACAGGAAACAACGTGTGTTGGAGAGGATGTGGAGAAAGGGGAACCCTCTTACACTGTTGGTGGGAATGCAAGTTGGTGCAGCTGCTTTGGAGAACAGTGTGGAGATTCCTCAAGAAATTAAAAATAGAGCTTCCCTATGACTGTGCAACTGCACTACTGGGTATTTACCCCAAAGATACAGATGTAGTGAAAAGAAGGGCCATCTGTACCCCAATGTTTATAGCAGCAATGGCCACAGTCGCCAAACTGTGGAAAGAACCAAGATGCCCTTCCACAGACAAATGGATAAGGAAGATGTGGTCCATACACACTATGGGGTATTATGCCTCCATCAGAGAGGATGAATACTTAACTTTTGTAGCAACATGGACGGGTCTGGAAGAGATTATGCTGAGTGAAATAAGTCAAGCAGAGAGAGCCAATTATCATATGGTTTCACTTATTTGTGGACCATAACAAATAACACAGAGGACATGGGGAGATAGAGAGGAGAAGGGAGTTAAGGGAAATTGGAGGGGGAGATGAACCATGAGAGACTATGGACTCTGAAAAACAACCTGAGGGGTTTTGAAGGGGAAGGGGGTGGGAGGTTGGGGGAGCCAGGTGGAGGGTACTATGGAGGGCACGCATTGCATGGAGCACTGGGTGTGGTGCAAAAACTATGAATTCTGTTACACTGAAAAGAAATTAAAAAAATAAAAATAAAATTTAAAAAAACTTCCCAACACAGAAAATCCTAATATTAGACAGCTTCCTTAGCAAATTTTACCAAATGTTTGAAGATGATTTAAATGAAAGATGTAATGTAATAAAAATTACATGATCACCTCAAAAATACAAAAAAAGTTATTTGATGAAATACAACATCCTTTCATGAAAAAAAATCCTTGACAGACTGGATATAGATGGAATATACTTCAACATAATAAAGGCCATATATGAAAAAAAATATTCTTCCTATTCCATTCAAAGGAGAAAAAAAAATGAAGGCTTTCCCTTTAAGATCAGGAACAAGATAAATTTGCCCACTCATACCACTCCTATTCAGTATAGTATGAAATGTTCTAACTATAGCAATTGTTCAAGACAAAGAAATAAAATTCATCCAAATAAGAAGGGAAGAAGTAAAATTGTCACTACTTTCAGATGACATCATGTTATATATAGAAAACCTTAATGATTACACAAAAACTCTGAGAAATAATCAACTAATTAAGTAGTTTAAAGATATAAAATCAACATACAGAAATCAGTTGCATTTTCATAAAACAATAACGAAATACCTGAAGAAGAAATAAAACTATCCTATTCACAAAAGCCTTAGAAAAAATACCTAGGAATAAACTTAATGAGGGAAGTGAAAAATCTGTACAATGAAAACTACAAGAAGTTGTTGAAAGAAACTTTAGAAGACACAAACAATTAGATGGCTTGAATACATGAATCGGATTAGAAATATTAATATTTTTATTAGTATTTATATTAAAATACTAAAGTCATTCTTCACAGAAATAAAGAAATAATCCTAAAATTTGCTTGAAACCAAAAAAGACCCAAAATACCCAAAGAAACCCCAGGAAAATAAAGATATAAATATCACACTTCCTTATTTCAGAGTATACTGCAAAGTTTTCATAATAAAAACAGTAGGGTACTGGCACAAACCATAACTCAATGCAACAAAATAAAGATCCCAGCATTAAATCCCTTGATTTAATTAATATTTGATAAGGGAGCTAAGAACATCCAATGGGCAAAAGGTAATCTCATCAATATATAGTGCTGAAGAACTGGATAAATAAATGAAGAACCATAAGTTGGATGCCCATCTTACGCCACTCACAAAATCTACCTTGCAATGTACCAGAATATATAAATATAAGACTTATTACTCTCAAACTCCTTGAAGAAAATGTGTGGGAGAAGCTCCTTGTTGTGGGTCTCAGTAATGATTTTTGGGTATAACTCTAAAAGCACAACAGGAAAAAAAAATCATAAATCTGAATTCAATAAACTTAAATGTTTCTATAAAGAAAAAAAAAGAAACTACTTTCAGAATCCATAAAGTTTTTTGAAAACCATATACTGGATAAGGGATTTATTTCCAAAATATATAAATAACTCATATATTTAGTAACAATGAAAACATAAAATATATTTTTTTGAGAGAGAGAGAAAGTTGTTGGGGAGCAAAGGGAGAGAGAGAATTCTTTTTTTTTTTTAAGATTTTATTTATTTATTTGACAGACAGAGATCACAAGTAGCCAGAGAGGCAGGCAGAGAGAGAGGAAGGGGAGCAGGGTCCCTGCTGAGCAGACAGCCCGATGTGGGACTTGATCCCAAGACTCTGGGATCATGACCTGAGCTGAAGGCAGCCGCTTAACCCACTGAGCCACCCAGGCACCCTAAAATATAATTTAAAAATGGGAAGAAGTAAAGAGGTATCTTTTCAAGAAAGGCATCCAAATGACAAACAAGTACATGAAAAATTGCTTACCATCACCTATCATCAGTGAAATCCACATCAAAACAATAATGAGATATCACTTAATACCCATTTCAATGAATATTATTAAGAAGATAAGATAAAACAGGTGACATGATGTGGTGAAAAGGAAACCCTTGTACATTTTTGGTGGAAATGTGAATTGGAACAATCACTATTGAAAACAGTATGCAGGCTCCTCAAAAAAAAAAAAAAAAAGAGAGAGAGAGAGATCTACGATATGATACAACAATTTCACAAAGAAAATGGAAACAGGATTTTGAAGATATAGATCTACTTCCATGCTGATTGCATCATTCACAACAGTCAAAATATGGAATTGACTTAAATGCTCATCAACACCATTGAATGAAGGATAAAGAAAATGTAGTGTGTGTATATTATACCTGTATACAATTATAATAAAATATTATTAAACCATGAGCAAGGAGGACATTCTCTCATTTACAATTCCATAGATGGACCTTGAGCACATTATAACAAATGAGATAAGTCAGAGGGATACAAATACTGTATGATATCACTTACATAAAGAGTTTTATAAAAGGAAAACTTGTGAAACAAGAATAAAATAATGGTTGTAATGGGATGTAGGGGTAAAGGGTAAGACACATGCTCTTTAAGAGTAAAAAAATTGCAATAATTAATAAGTAAGCAACAGAGATCTAATAAATAACAGGTTTGAACTATGGGAGGTGATTTATGTGGAGTTTTTTGATAAATATCAGTACAGTAAATGTATTTTCTCTTTTTATGGTGTTCTTAACATTTTTTTCTATAGCTTACTCTATTATAAAAATATAGTATTCAATAAATGCAACATATAAAATATACGTTAACTGTTTGTGGTAGCAGTAGGGCTTCTGGTCAACAACAGACTATTAATAGTTAAGCTTTGGGGATATAAGATATAAGTGGATTTTTTATTGCATGGAGTGTTGGTGCACCTAATCCTTCCAGTGTTCAAATGTCAACTGTATAATGAATATAGACAACACTATTGTGCTATAATCATCAAGCCTGCTAAAAGACTAGAACTTAATTTTTCCAACTTTAAAAAATAAAGATAATTATGTAATGTTGTAAGGTGCTAAATATTCCAGTGATGGCAATCCTATTACAACACATAGATGTATCAAATTAACATTATGCATCTTAGATTTATATATTATATGCCAAATAATCAATTAAAATAGTTATAATTACAATAAGTTAATGGATCTGCAACATAAGTATGTCAATTATGACATTTAAACATAAAAAGGGGGGAGTAAATTGTTGAAATTTGATGTGAGTGAAGTTAAATTGTTAACAGAATAAAATACAGTGTTATATCTATATTTTATGTAAGGCTCATGAGAACCATGAAACAAATGGCCATAGATTTAAGAGACAAGTGAAGGCAATAGAATACCACAATAGAAAAATCATTAATTTGTTAAAAAAAAAAAAAAAGGTAGAGGCTTCTGGGTGGCTTATTGGTTAGGTGCCTGTCTCTTGATTTACAGTCAGATCATGATCTCAGTGTTGTTAGATCAAGCCTTGTGTCAGGCTCTGTGCTGGGAAAGGGGTGGGGGAAGAAAAGAGAAAAGAAAAGGAGGAAGGGAAAGAGAAGGGAAGGGAAGGAAAGGGAGAAAGAAAGAAGCAAGAGAAGAAGAAACAAGGGATCTACATATAGCCAGAAAACAATAAGATCCAATTTAAAGGTTTTACCTAATCAATAATTATGCTGAATATAAATGGAGTGAACTCTCCAAGCAAAATAGATATACTGCTGCCTAGATAGATTTAAAAAATAAATAAATAAAACCCTACCATATGCTGTCTACAAGAGACTTACTTCAGCTTTAAGGCTTAAAACATATAGGCTTTACTAAAAATTATAACAAAGACACTCCATGCAATATAAACCAAAAGAGGGTAGTAGTAGTTATACCTATACAAGACAAAATTGACTTTGTCAAAAAATTACAACAAAAAAAGTCATTATATAATGACAAGGGGCCTATTCAACAAGAGAATATGATGATCATAGATATCAATGTCCCAACATTGGAACACCTAAATATATTAGGCAAACCAAAGGAGCTTAGCAAGAAATAAACAGCAAATAGAATATTAGTAGGGAAGTTTAATACACTACTTTCACCACAGATAAATCACCCAAACAGAAAAATCAACAAAGAGATGTTATACTTGATATACACCTTGCCAAGTGGACCAAACAAATATATACAGAACATTCCATCCAACAGCGGCAGAATACACATTCCTTTACAAGCATACATGAATATTATCCGGAAAAGATCTCATGATCATTCACAAAAGTCTTAGCCAATATAAAAGTATTAAAGTTATACCAAGTATATTTTTCTAGCACCGTGGTATAAAACTAGAAATCAATTACCAGAGGAAAGCTAGAAACTTTACAAATATGTGGAAATTAACACACTCCCAAATAACCAATGGGTCAAAAAAGGAAGGAATCAAAAGGGAAGTCAAAAATATCTTGAAACAAACAAAAATGGAAGCACAAGAGATAAAGCCTTATGGGATACTGCAAAGGTGTTCTAAGAGGGCAAGTTAAAGCAATACAAAGAAAAAAGAAAGGTCTCAAGGGAACAACCAAACTTTACAGCCTAAGGAACAAGAAAAACAAGAATAAACTAAGCACAACATTAGTAGGAGGAAGGAAATAAAGATCAGAGAAGCAATGAATGGAATAAAGACCATAAAAACAATATCAAATATCATGAAAATTAAGACCTATTTTTTTCAGAACGATAAATCAAATTGATAATTTTTAAACTAAGTAAAAAGATTTAAATTTTTAAAAATAAGAAATGAAAGGAATCATTAAAACTGACAATTTAGAAATACAAAGGTTGGGGCACCACAGTGGCATAGTTCGTTGAGTGTCTGCCTTTGGCATGGGTCATGGTCCCACAGTCCTGGGATCCAGGTCCATGTTGGGCTACCAACTCTCAAGTGAGCCTGCTTCTCCCTCTGCCTTTGCCCTTCCCCCGTCAATGCTCTCTTTCTCACTCTTTCTCAAGTAAACAAATGAAATCTTTAAAAAGAAAAGGAAATACAAACGTTAATAAGAGACTATATGTACAGTATTACACTAAAGTAGATTAACCTAGAAGAAAACATGAAAAAATAGAAAATGTGAATACACTTATAATGAGCATGGAGATTAAATTATTATTCAAAAGACTTCTAACACAGAAAAGCTCAGGACTGCATGGTTTTCCTGGTAATTTCTACCAAACTTCTAAAGAAAAATTAATAACAATTCTTCTCAAGCTCTTCCAAGAAATTGAGGAGGTAAAAACCCTACAACACTCATCTTACTGGAATAGCATTATCCTTATAATGTAAACACATAGGGACATTGCAAGAAACCTATACTACAAATCGGTATCCTTGATTAATACAGATGCAAAATCATCAACAAAATATTAGCATACTAGATTCAATATCACATTAAAAGGAACAAACACAACAATTAAGTGAATTTATTGCTGACATGCAAGATTGGTTCAATAAATTCAGTATACCATGTTAGAAAAATAAAGGATAAAATCATATTATTGTAATAGAAAACTTTTGAGAAAAAAATCTTTTTATTATAAATCAACAAACTGAGTATAGAATCGACACACCTAAGCAATTATAAGGGACATATATGAAAATCCCACAGCTAACATGACATTTAACATTTAGACATTGAGCACTTTTTCTCTAAGATCAAGAACAAGATAAGTACGTCCACTCTTACCACTCCTGCGCAATATAGTAGTAGAAATCCTACCCAGGGCAATCAGACAAGAAAAAGAGATTAAAGATCCAAACCTGAAAGGAAGAAATAAAATTGTATTTGTTCCCATATGATATATATAGAAAATACTCAACCCTCCTCAAAAAAAAAAAAAAAAGAAAGAAAGAAAGAAAAAAACAACAACAATAAAACCCTGTTAGAACCAGTGAACCAACTCAGTAAAATTGCAAAAAACACAATATAGAAAAATCAACTGCATATCTATACATCAGCAAGGAAGCATTCAAAAAGAAATAAAGAGTCCCATTCACAATAGCATCAAAAACAATAAAAAATCCCTAGGAATAAAATTTATTAAGGAGTTGAAAGTTCTGTTCACTGAAAACTGTATGACTTCAATGTCATTCATCATGACGAAGAATCCACAAATAAATGGAAAGATAGCCATGTTCATGAATGAGAAAAAAATAATATGATTTGAATATATGTACTAACCAAACCAAGCATAGATTCAGTGAAATCCCATCAAAATGCCAAAGGTATTTTTCATAATAATAAAAACATCCTAAAATTTATATGGAACCACAAAAGAGCCCAAATAGCCAAAGCAATCCTGAGAAAGAACAATGCAGGAAGGATCACGCTTCTCAGTTCAAAATATACTACACAAAGCTATAGTAGTAAAAACAGTGTGCTACTGTAATAAAAAAAGAAACATAAACCATGGATTAGAATCAAGAGCCCAGAAACAAACTCACACATATACAACTGACAGATGTTTTACAAGGGAACTATGAATACTAAATAGGGAAATGATAGCCTCTTCAATAAATGGCATTAGGAAAACTGGCTAAACATGAAATTGTAATTCTATGTTATACTACTTACAAACCTGACTTGAAATGGATTAAAGATTTAAAAATAAGACCCAAAGGGTGCCTGAGTGGCTCAGTGGGTTAAGCCTCTGCCTTTGGCTGGGGTCATGATCTCAGGGTCCTGGGATGTAGCCCTGCATCAGGCTCTCTGTTCAGCAGAGGGCCTGCTTCCCTCTCCCCCTCTGCCTGCCTTTATGTCTACTTGTGATCTCTCTCTGTCAAATAAATAAATAAAATAATTAAAAAATAAAAATAAGACCTGAAACTATAAAACACCTAGAAGAAAACATAGTAAAAATTATCTGAAAGATTGGTATTGACACTGATTTTTGGACATGATACTAAAAGCACAAGCAGAAAAAAACAAATTATGAAGTGGGACTGCATCAAACTGAAAAGCTTGAGCACAGCAAAAGAAATAACAAAATGAAAATCCAACCTATGGAATAAGTGAAAATATTTGTCTCACTTAATTAGGTGTTTGCCTAGGCTCTGGCCATGAACTGAGGGTCCTGGGATTGAATCCCACATAAGGTTCCCTGCTAAGTGAGGAGCCTGCTTCTTCCTGTCCCTCTGCCCCTCCCCCTGCTCATGCTCTCCCTCTCAAATAAACAAAATCTTAAAAAAAAAAAAGGCATGCAAATGGACAACATGTACATAAAAACATTAGGGAAATGCAAAGCAAAACAACAATATCACCCAACACCTTTTAGAACGGCTATCATAAAAAAGACCAGGGACATCTGGGTGGCTCAGTTGGTTAAGCGGCTGCCTTCGGCTCAGGTCATGATCCCAGCATCCTGGGATCGAGTCCCACATCGGGCTCCTTGCTCAGCAGGGAGCCTGCTTCTCCCTCTGCCTCTGCCTGCCACTCTGTCTGCCTGTGCTCGCTTGCTCTCTCTCCCTCTGTCTCTGACAAATAAATAAATAAAATCTTTAAAAAAAAAAAAGACCAGAGATAACAAGTGTTAGGAGGATGTGGACAAAGGGGAACCCTATGTTCTGATGGTGGGAATGTATATTGGTACAGCAACTATGGAAAACATTATGGAGGTTTTTTAAAAAAAATAAAAATAGAATTATAGTATGATCTAGCAATCCTACTTCTGCATATATAATCAAAGGAAATGAAAATATGATCTCAAAGAGTTATCTGTACTCTCATGCTTGTTGTAATATTGTTGATAATAACTGAGTATTGATAAGTATTTGTGAATGATGAATGAAAAAAAAGGGGTATATGTACATAGTAGAATATTATTCAGTCATGAGAAAGAAGAAGATCCTATTTGCAACAACATTGGTGGAGCTTAAAAGCATTATGCTAAATGAAATGAAACTGACAGAGAAAGACAAATACAATATAACTTATACTGTGTATCTAAAAAAAAGGAATCCGTAGAAACAAAACTTAAAATGGTGGTTAGATGGGTGTGGAGTTAAGGAGAGACATCATTCAAAGGATACAAACTTCCAGTTGCAAGAAAACTAAGTTCTAGGAATATAATAAACAGCATGATGATTTTAATTAATAATACTGTGCTATATTTGGAGAACAGTGTGGAGATTTCTCAAGAAATTAAAAATAGAGCTTCCCTATGACCCTGCAATTGCACTACTGGGTATTTACCCCAAAGAAACAGATGTGGTGAAAAGAAGGGCTATCTGTACCCCAATGTTTTTGGCAGCAATGGCCATGGTCGCCAAACTGTGGAAAGAACCAAGATGCCCTTCAACGGACAAATAGATAAGGAAGATATGGTCCATATACACTATGGAGTAGTATGCCTCCATCAGAAAGGATGAATACCCAACTTTTGTAGCAACATGGACGGGACTGGAAGAGATTATATTGAGTGAAATACGTCAAGCAGAGAGAGTCAATTATCATATGGTTTCACTTATTTGTGGAGCATAACAAATCACACGGAGGACATGGGGAGATGGAGAGGAGAAGGGAGTTGAGGGAAATTGGAAGGGGAGGTGAACCATGAGAGACTATGGACTCTGGGAAACAACCTGAGGGGTTTTGAAGGGGCAGGGGGTGGGAGGTTGGGGGAGCCAGGTGGTGGGTATTAAGGAGGGCACATATTGCACGGAGCACTGGGTGTGTTGCAAAAACAATGAATACTGTTATGCTGAAAAGGAAAAAAAATAAAAAAATAAAATAAAAATAAAAACAAAAAATTAATAATACTGTGCTATAATCTTGGAAGTTGCAAAAAATATAAACCTAACATCCTGTCATTACAAAATAGAAATATAATTATGAGATGATAAAGTTAACTAATCCTAGTACAATAATCATTTTGTGATATCTGTATCAATCACTTTATTATATACCTTAAACTTACACAATTGTATATGTAAATTATATCTCAATATAACTGAAAAGTATTTTAAAAGAATCACAAATACTGTGTTATCCTCAGATGATACCTCATCTAGCCTGTAAAATTATTTGAGTACTCCTTTTTCTCCCCGTTCCTTTATACCATTTATAACACTTAAATGAACCTGAAACCCCCTCCTCCATTGTATGAGATTTCTAAGTCATTTTTCTATACTTAAATCTTAACCCCAATAACTGGCACACACTATATGTTCAGAAAACACTGGTAATGCATAAGGAAGGGACAATGCTAATGGAAACATTGAAAGGATAAAAGAAGGGAAGTGAATAGTGCCAAAATGTATGGATTAAGTATGGAGGCTGAAAGGAAAAGGGAATTGAGATCTAGAAATTAACATTATAATTGTCCCTTAGGTTGGGTCATGTACATCTGTTAGAAACTTTCATCTTCTGGATAATGTCAAAATTGTATTGTTATGAACATTGGGGTACAGATGGCCCTTCTTTTCATTACATCTGTATCTTTGGAGTAAATACCCAGTAGTGCAATTGCAGGGTCATAGGGTAGCTCTATTTTTAATTTCTTAAGGAATCCCCACACTGTTTTCCAAAGTGGCTGCACGAACTTGCATTGCCACCAACAGTGTAAGAGGTTTCCCCTTTCTCCACATCCTCTCCAACACACACGTTGTTTACTGTCTTGTTGATTTTGGCCATTCTAACTGGTGTAAGTTTGTATCTCAATGTGGTTTTGATTTGAATCTCCTTGATGGCTGATGATGATGAACATTTTTTTTTTCATGTGTCTGTTAGCTATTTGTATGTCTTCTTTGGAGAAGTGTCTGTTCATGTCTTCTGCCCCTTTTTTCATAGCATCATTGGCCACAGTCGCCAAACTGTGGAAAGAACCAAGATGCCCTTCAACAGACGAATGGATAAACAAGATATGGTCCATATATACAATGGAGTATTATGTCTCCATCAGAAAGGATGAATACCCAACTTTTGTATCAACTTGGACGGGACTGGAGGAGATTATGCTGAGTGAAATAAGTCAAGCAGAGAGAATCAGTTATCATACGGTTTCAGTTACTTATGGAACATAAGGAATAACATGGAGGACATTGGGAGATGGAGAGGAGAAGTGAGTTGGGGGAAATCAGAGGTGGAGACAAACCATGGGAGACTGTGGACTCTGAGAAACAAACTGAGGGTTTTGGAGGGGAAGAGGGGTGAGGGTTTGGGTGAGCCTGGTTGTGGGTATTAAGGAGGGCACATATTGCATGGAGCACTGGGTGTGTTGCATAAACGATGAATTTTGGAACACACACACACACACACAAATAAAATAAAATTAAATTAAAATATAAATAATGACTATCTGGAAATGAAAATATTAAATTAATTAGATTAAAGTAAAAAGTTTTTTAAAAACTGTATTGTTATTATGCAGTTCTAAAAATCTATTGTATGTGTATTAATTGGTATGTAGGAAACTCAGAAAAATGGAATATTAAAATATTCTAATGATTAGCACCAAGTGATTCTTTCAAAGACTTATGAATAGAATAAGCCAGCCTACAACAAAAGGGACTATTGATCAGGCTACAGGAAAACCACCACAAATAAGAGATATTTGATTGCTTATGGTATATTTCTTATTCTTAATAGATCATGTTGGTAAGGTTCATATTTTTCCTGTCTTCACTCTCACCCAGTGAGTAACTGGCAACCTAAGTTAACTAAATCCTCAAGTATGGACTGCTCACAGGAAGTGGCTTTTGTTCAAATACTGCTGAATCCAAAGATCATTAAAATGCATCTCTTCTGGGTTGGACTTCAGGGAAACCTAAGTAACACCAGCACACAGCAGCTGTTTTATGAAGATAAACTACTTAGTGTTAGAAGTGCAATCTTGAGAATGTAGCATAATTGCGTTTGCAGGAAAACTAATACAGCAGACAAATAGGCCCATGAAAGGCTTGCAATAAGAGATGGAATAGTTATGAAATCTGGCTATGAACAGATAGGATGGAGAGTGAAAAACACTGAAGGCACTATGTATTGCTATGGCTAAACATCAGAAAATGAAGTTCTCAGCACCATATCAAGAGGGTCTGATATTTTTGTGTGTGTTAATAATTTTTTTAAATAATTTTTTTTTAATGAGCAGCTCCCTTGAATTAGCACCGTGCATTGAGAAAAATATAGTTCAATATTTCATTAAGTTTTAGTTGGTATGTACATATAAAAATACCTGTAAATAGGAGCTCTCTTTATTCCAGGGTGATTTAAGTTTGAAACTTGAAGGCCAAATTCTGAAATAGTATTTTAGCAATGGAATTCAGTGCCTCTTCATCCATACGCATCATACTTTGTGACATTTTGCATAAAAAACTGAAATTCTTTAAGTGCCTGTGTGTATTTGTGAAACCTGTGTAATAATGTTAACACTGCATTGTTTCCAGCAGATTAAATGGCGTTTAGTACATAAACTAACACATATGCATATTTACTTATTTTTTTTTATTTTTTAAAGATTTTATTTATTTATTTTTTTGAGAGGGAGAAACAGAGATAGCAAGAGAGAGCACAAATAGAGAAGAGAGGGAAAAGCAGACTCCCTGCCAAACAGGGAGCCTGACACAGGGCTTGATCCCAGGACCCTGGGATCATAACCTCAGCCAAAGTCAGACACTTAACTGATGGAAACCACCCAGCCCCCACATATGCATATTTAAATAATAGCTACAGTGCATACTGTAATTTGATTGATCAGAAAACATGTCCTGACCAAATTTTTCTTTACATGACTTTAAAAAGGGAGCTTAAGAAATATAAATGCTGTTATTTTCAGCATTGCTACAGCTGGGAAAAAAAAAAAGAAAGAAAGAAAAAACACATTTGTTGACATTCTGCACAATAATGTATATAAGAGTTTTGGGAGGTGGACAGTGGCAGAGGATTGCAGAAAATCTGTAATGTGAAGGATCAGAAGTGATTTATATCACTCCTCTCCTCCCACATACACACTTATCTCCATTTTAACTATGTGGAACTATATCCTTTATATCTCAGAGTTGTAGCAGAATTCTGATAAAAGAGAGGGGATAATTCAATCACAGAGATACCAATCTATTCAACCTCATCCACTGCATTTCAGGTTTCAGTGCTGAATCTTTATTGAAAAGGGTGCTATAGCCACCCTATGGTCCACTCAGACCACCATTATCAAGATCCATTATCAGGGTTGTGCTGCTGCTACTCTAAATCCCCACTTGCCATGTTCCAGGTCACAGCTGTGGGAAATCATTGCCAGGGACACTGCTGCTACCTTGAGCCCTAGACCCTATCCCAGTTCAAGACTCTGAGCTGACATTACTGAGGAAGGTACCTGCCATGCTAGACTCTTGCTGGGGTATTGTCATTACCCTGAGTTCTAGCCGCATAGTAGGTTGAAGCTCTCACCCACCACTCTTGGAACTGCAACTCACAGCCCTAAGTCCCTATCCCAGACTGTGTCCCGACCCATTATACTGAGACTGTGCACACTTAAATGTCAACTACACTCACAGGCTAAAAGTAAAAGGATGGGGAAAAAATATTTCAGACAAATGGAAATTAAAAGAAAACAGGGTAGCTCTATTTATATCAGACAAATTAGACTAAATAAAAAAATGTAAAAAGGAATAGTCGTTATGTAATGATAAAAGGATCAATTCATGAAGAGGATATAACAATTATAAAATATACAAACTGATATCAGAACATATATATTAATTATTAACAAACATTAAGAGAGAAATAGATAATACAATAATAGTAGAGGATACCAATATCCCATTTTCAACAATGGATAGATTATCCAGACAGAAAAATCAATGAGGAAATAATGGATTTGAATGACATTTTAGACCAAATGAACCTAACAGATATATAAAGATCACTCCATTCAATAGCAGCAGAATCATCATTCTTCACAAAAACAGAATGAACATTTTCCAGGATTGATCATGTTAAGGCACAAGACAAGTCAATAAATTTTATTTATTTAAAGATCTTATTTATTTGACAGACAGAGATCACAAGTAGGCAGAGAAGCAGGCAGAGAGGGGAGGAAGCAGGCGCCCTGCTGAGCAGAGAATCTGATGCAGGGCTCTATTCCAGGACCCTGGGATCATGACCTGAGCCAAAGGCAGAGGCTTTAACCCACTCAGCCACCCAGGAGCCCCACAAGTCAATAAATTTAAGAGGATTGAAATGATACCAAGTCTCTTCTGACCCTAATGACATGATACTAGAAATAAATTTCTTTTTTTAAAAGATTTATTTATTTATTTTAGAAAGAAAAAGAGAGCATGTGTGATTGGGGGAGGGGTGGATGGAAAGGGAGAGAGAGAATCTCAAACAGATACCCTGCTGAGTGAGCATGGAGCCCCATGCAGGGCTCAATCTCAAGATCCTGAGATCATGACCTGAGCCAAAAACCAAGAATTAGTTGCTTAACTCACTGAGCCACTTAGGTGACCCTAGAAATCAAATTCATGAAGAAAACAAACAAACAAAAAATCCAATAATACATGGAGTTTAAACAATATGAAAGTGAACAATCAATAATTCAAAGAAGAAATTCAAGAAATATCTTAGAACAAACAAAAATGGAAACACAACATATCAAAACTTAGGGGATGTTGCAAAGGCAATTTTTAAAGAGAAGTTTATATTGATGAATGCATACATTAAGAAATAAGAAAGTTCTGAAACAAACTCAACATATACCTTAAGAACAAACTAAGCTCAAAGTTAGAAGAAAGAAGGAAATAAGAAAGATCACAGTAGAAATAAGTGAAAGAGATCAGAAAATCACTAGAAAAGATCAAAGACAGAGCTGGCTCTTTGAAAAGATAAACAAATTAACAAACATTTTGTCAGATTAACTAAAAAAAGGAAGAATGAAGATATAAATAAAATCAGAAATGAAAAAGAAAACATTATATATTTCTTAAAGATTTTATTTATTTATTTGACAGAGAGAGAGAGAGAGATCACAAGTATACAGAGAGGCAGGCAGAGAGAGAGAGGAGGGGAAAGCAGGCTGCCTGCTGAGCAGAGAGCCTGATGTGGGGCTCGATCGCAGGACCTCAGCTGCAATCATGACCTGAGCAGAAGGCAGAGGCTTAACTCACTGAGCCACTCAGGCACCCCAAAAACATTATATTTGATACCAATAAAATACAGAGAACCATGACTGATTACTATGAACAATCATATATCACCAAACTGGATAATCTAGAATAAATAGACAAATTTCTACAAACAAAAAAAATACCGAGATTGAATCACGAAGAAATAGTCTAAATTAATAATAAATAGGATATTAGATCAGTAATCAAAAACCTCACAACACAGAAAAACATGAAACCAGGTGGTTTCACTGGTGAATTCAACAAACTTTCAAAGAAGACTTAACACTTACATATAACATCCAGTGCTCATTAACACCAACTCTCACACTTTTCCAAAAAAAAAAAAGAAGTGGAAGGGGTACACTCAAATTCACTTTAGAAAGCCATTATTACTCTGATATAAAAGCCAAAGATAATGTAAGAAAATGAAGTTAGAGTCCAAAATCTTTGATGAATGTGATGAAAAAATTCTCAGCAATAACCAAACTGAATTCAATCGTACACTAAAAGGGTCATTTAATACGATCAAGTAGGAATTATCCCCTGCAAGAATAATTATATGCAAATCAATACATGTGATATACTTCATTACGAGAATAAAATATAAAAATCATATGACCATCTAAGTAATTGCATAAAAAGCATTCGACAAAATACAGTATCTTCCATACTAAAACTCTAAACAAAATGCACACAGAAATAATGCTCCTTAGCATAATAAAGGCCATACAAAAAGCTCACAGCTAACATCATACATAATGATGAAAAGTTAAAATCCTTTCCTCTATTATCAAGAACAAGCCAAGGCTGCCCAATCTCACCATTTCTTCAGTTAGGGTGAAAGAGAAATAAAAGGCACCTATACTACAAAGGAAGAAGTAAAATTATCTCTGTTTGCAGATAACATGTCTTAAAAAAAAAAAAAAGACCTGATTTTTTATATAGAAAACCTTAAAGACTGCTCTAAAATCTAATAGAACTAATACTTCAATAAAGCTTCAGGATACAAAATAAAAATGTAAAAATCTATTGCTTTTCTTTATACTAATAACTATCATAAAGAGAAATTATAAAACAATCCCATTTACAATTGATTCAAAAAGAACAGGATACCTAACAATAATTTAACCAAGGAAGTAAAGGACTTGTATATTGAAATCTATGACATTAACAAAAGAGGGACTCCTGGGTGGTTGAGTCAGTTAAGCATCGAACTACTTTGGCTCAGGTTATGATCTCAGTGTTGTGAGATCAAGCCCCATGTCAAGCTACGTGCTGGGCTTGGAGTCTGTTTAAGATTTTCTGCTCCAGGGAGGCTTCGCAGGCTTCTGAAGGGAAATCCTGGGCAGCTATTCTACCTCTGCCAAGGTCCGAGGTCCAAGGCTGCAGCACCCCAACATGCCGTTCAGCTAGGCTCCCCATCCTGACACTGCTATCCTTTGGGCCATCATTAAGGTGTGGGGTGACAAGATAGCAGGGAACTAGGAAGAGGTGCCGTTTGAACCTATCCCCTAAAGTGAGCTCATTACCTACCAAGGAACTCCGATCACCCGTGAAATCAGCCTGAGATCAGAATTCTACACGTCTGGATCTCTACGAGGGAAGAAGATGCCAGTGGACAGTCTTTTTTTTTGTCTGTTTTTCTTTGTATACTTCACAAACCTTACCTTGGGGCCCATTTGGGCTGAGCCTTCTCTTTTATCCTTCTTTCTTTTTCCTGTCTCTATCTCTCTTTTTTTCTTCTTTCTCTCTTTCTTTTTTTCCTTCATTTCGGTGGAGACTCTTGATTGCTCAGAAGCGTTCCAGGGTGCACCTTCACTGCACCAAGTCGATACATCCAGCTACAACCGTTCAGCCATCTCTCACCAAATGACTAGGAGGAGGAATGCCCAAAAGAAGAAAAATTCAGAGGATGGGCCCTCTGCAACAGAGCTAATGGCTACTGACATAGACATTATGTCAGAAAGGGAATTCAGGCTAACAATTATACAGGCAATAGCTAGGTTGGAAAAAGCCATGGATGACCAAATGGAATTGATTAGGGCAGAACTGAAAGCCACCAGGGATGATGTTCACAATATGAGGGCAGAACTGAAAGCCACCAGGAATGATGTTCACAATATGAGGGCAGAACTGAAAGCCACCAGGGATGATGTTCATAAGGCTCTCAATGAGTTCTAATCTAATCTAAATTCTCTAAAAGCTAGGGTAACTGAGACAGAAGATAGAATTAGTGATCTGGAGGACAAACAGATAGAGAGAAAGGATCAGGAGGGAGCCTGGAACAAACAGCTGAGAAGCCACAAAAACAGAATCAGGGAAATAAATGATGCCGTGAAATGTCCCAATGTCAGAATTATTGGAATTCCTGAAGGGGAAGAGAAAGAAAGAAGTCTAGAGGATATAGTGGAACACGTTCTTCATAAAAATTTTCTGAAATCTTGCAAATGGAAACAGTGTTCATGTACTAGAGGCAGAACGGTCTGTCCCCCAAGATTTAGATTCTCGAAACACCTCGAGACACCTGATAGTAAGAATGAGGAATTATAATTCTAGAGAAACTCTATTGAAGGCAGCTAGGACAAAGAAGCTCCTTACATACAGAGGAAAGCCCATCAGAATAACGTCAAACCTGTCCACAGCAACCCGGCAAGCCAGAAAGGGCTGGCAAGATATTTTCAGGGCACTAAATGAGAAAAACATGCAGCCAAGAATACTTTATCCAGCAAGACTGACATTCAAAATGGATGGAGAGATAAAGAGTTTCCAAGACTGGCAAGGCTTAAAAGAGTATGCGACCACCAAGCTGACACTGCAAGAAATATTAAGGGGGTTCTATAAAAGAGGAAAAATCCAAAGAATATCATTGACCAGAAATATAGAGACAATCTACAGAAAGAAAGAATTCAAAGGTAACATGATGTCAATAAACACGTATCTATCAATAATCACTCTCAATGTGAATGGCCTAAATGCGCCCATAAAATGACATAGGTTTGCAGATTGAATAAAGCGAGAGGACCCATCCATATATTGTCTACAGGAGACCCATTTTGAACCTAAGGATACACCCAAATTGAAAGTGAAGGGATGGAGAAACATCTTTCATGCCAGTGGGCCTCAAAAGAAGGCCGGGGTAGCGATTCTTATATTAGATAAATTAGATTTTAAACTAAAGACTGTAGTCAGAGATACAGAAGGAAACTACATCATTCTTAAAGGGACTATCCACCAAGATGATCTAACAATTGTAAATATCTATGCCCCCAATATGGGAGCAGCCAATTACATAAGAAAACTATTAATCAAGATAAAGAGTCATATTGATACAAATACATTGATAGCAGGAGATCTTAACATGCCTCTCTCAGTAATAGACAGATCATCCATGCAGAAAATCAATAAAGAAACAAAAGCATTGAAATACACATTGGATCAGATGGACCTCATAGATATATACAAAACATTCCACCGTAAAACAACAGAATACTTATTCTTCTCAAGTGCACATGGAAGCTTCTCCAGAATAGACCACATAGTGGGTCACATTTCAGGACTGAACTGATACCAAAAGACTGAGATTATTCACGACATATTCTCAGATTACAATGTTTTGAAACTGGAGCTCAACCACAAGGAAAAGTTTGGAAGGAACTCAAACACCTGGAAGCTAAAGACCACCTTGCTTAAGAATGCTTGGATCAACCAGGAGATCAAAGAAGAACTTAAACAATTCCTGGAAACCAATGAGAATGAAGGCACTTTTGTCCAAAATCTATGGAATACAGCAAAGGTGGTCCTGAGGGGGAAATACAGAGCCATCCAAGCCTCCCTCAAAAATATTGAAAACTCCAGAATACACCAGCTGTCTCTACACCTTAAAGAACTGGAGAATCAACAGGAAAATTAAGCCAAATACACACACAGAAGGGAAATAATCAAGATTAGAGCAGAGATCAATGAGGTAGAAACTAGAGATACAGTAGAACGTATCAATGAAACTAGAAGCTGGCTTTTTGAAAGAATCAATAAGATCAATAAACCATTGGCCACACTAATCCAAAAGAAAAGGGAGAAAGCTCTAATTAATAAAATTATGAATGAAAAGGGAGAGGTCACAACTAACACCAAGGAAGTAGAAACAATCATCAGAAGCTATTATCAACAGTTATATGCCAATAAGTTAAGCAACCTAGATGAAATGGATGCATTCCTGGAAAAATATAAACTCCCAAAATTGAACCAGGAAGAAATTGACAACCTGAATAGACTGATATCTAGTAACGAGATTGAAGCAGCGATCAAAAACCTCCCAAAAAACAAGAGCCCAGGACAGACAGATTCCTTGTGGAATTCTACCAAACTTTCAAACAAGAAATAACACCTATTCTGAAGCTGTTTCAACGAATTGAGGCAGAAGGAAAACTTCCAGACTCTTTTCATGAAGCCAGCATTACCCTGATCCCCAAACCAGGCAAAGAACACACCAAAAAGGAGAATTCTAGACCAATATCACTGATGAATATGGAGGCTAAGATTCTCAACAGGATCCTAGCAAACAGGATCCATCAGCACAATAAAAAGATAATCCACCATGACCAAGTGAGATTCATCCCTGGGTTACAAGGGTGGTTCAACATTCGCAATTCAATCAATGTGATAGAACAAATCAACAAGAGAAGAGAGAAAAAACCACATGGTCCTCTCAATTGATGCAGAAAAAGCATCTGACAAAATCCAGCATCCGTTCCTGATTAAAATGATTCAATGTATAGGGATAGAGGGAACATTCCTGAACTTCATAGATAAAATCTATCTATGAAAGACCCACAGCAAACATCATCCTCAATGGGAAGAAGCTCACAGTCTTCACGTTGAGATCAGGAACACGACAAGGATGTCCACTCTCATCACTGTTGTTCAACAAAGTACTAGAAGTCCTAGCAACAGCAATCAGACAACAAAGAGAAATAAAAGGTATCCAAATTGGCACGGAAGAAATCAAACTCTCTCTCTTCGCAGATGACATGATATTTTATATGGAAAACCCAAAAGATTCCACCCCCAAACTGATAGAACTCATACAGCAATTCAGTAACGTGGCAGGATACAAAGTCAATGTACAGAAATCAGTGACTTTCTTATACACTAACAATGAAAATACAGAAAGAGAAATTAGAGAATCGATTCCATTTAGTATAGCACCAAGAACCATAAGATACCTGGGAATAAACCTAACCAAAGAGGTAAAGGATCTGTACTCAAGGAACTACAGAACACTCATGAAAGAAACTGAAGAAGACACAAAAAGATGGAAGACCATTCCATGTTCTTGGATCGAAAGAATAAACATTGTTAAAATGTCTATACTACCTAGAGCAATCTATACTTTTAATGACATTCCGATCAAAATTCCACTGGTATTTTTCAAAGAGCTGGAGCAAATAATCCTAAAATTTGTATGGAATCAGAAGAGACCCTGAATTGCTAAGGAAATGTTGAAAAACAAAAATAAAACTGGTGGCATCACGTTACCTGATTTCAAGCTTTACTACAAAGCTGTAATCACCAAGGCAGCATGGTACTGGCATAAAAACAGACACATAGACCAATGGAACAGAGTAGAGAGCCCAGATATGGACCCTCAACTCTATGGTCAAATAATCTTCGACAAAGCAGGAAAAAATATACAGTGGAGAAAAGACAGTCTCTTCAATAAATGGTGCTGGGAAAATTGGACAACTATATGTAGAAGAATGAAACTCGGCCATTCTCTTACACCGTACACAAAGATAAACACGAAATGGATAAAGAACCTTAATGTGAGACAGGAATCCATCAGAATCCTAGAAGAGAACATAGGCAGTAACCTCTTTGATATCAGCCACAGCAACTTCTTTCAAGATATGTCTCCAAAGGCAAAGGAAACAAAAGCAAAAAAGAACTTTTGGGACTTCATCAACATCAAAAGCTTCTGCACAGCAAAGGAAACAGTCAACGAAACAAAGAGGCAACCCGAGGAATGGGAGAAGATATTTGCAAATGATAGTACAGAGAAAAGGTTGATATCCAGGATCTATAAAGAACTTCTCAAACTCAACACACACAAAACAGATAATCATATCAAAAAATGGGCAGAAGATATGAACAGACACTTCTCCAATGAAGACATTCAAATGGCTATCAGACACATGAAAAAATGTTCATCATCACTACCCATCAGGGAGATTCAAATTAAAACCACGTTGAGATACCACCTTACACCAGTTAGAATGGCCAAAATTAGCAAGACAGGAAACAACGTGTGTTGGAGAGGATGTGGAGAAAGGGGAACCCTCTTACACTGTTGGTGGGAATGCAAGTTGGTGAGGCCACTCTGGAGAACAGTGTGGAGATTCCTCAAGAAGTTAAAAATAGAGCTTCCCTATGAACCTGCAATTGTACTACTGGGTATTTACCACAGAGATACAAATGTAATGAAAAAAAGGGCTATCTCTACCGCAATGTTTATATCAGCAATGGCAACAGTTGCCAAACTGTGGGAAGAACCAAGATGCCCTTCCATGGATGAATGGATAAGGAAGATGTGGTCCATATACATTATGGGGTATTTTGCCTCCATCAGAAAGGATGAATACCCAGCTTTTGTAGCAACATGGACGGGACTGGAAGAGATTATGCTGAGTGAAATAAGTCAAGCAGAGAGAGCCAATTATCATATCGTTTCACTTATTTGCAGACCATAACAAATAACACGGAGGACATGGGGAGATAGAGAGGAGAAGGGAGTTAAGGGAAATTGGAGTGGGAGATGAACCATGAGAGACTATGGGCTCTGAAAAACAACCTGAGGGTTTTGAAGGGGCAGGGAATGGGAGGTTGGGTGAGCCAGGTGGTGGGTATTATGGAGGGCATGCATTGCATAGAGCACTGGGTGTGGTGCAAAAACTATGGATTCTGTTATGCTGAAAAGAAATTTAAAAAAAAAAAGAAATTATGTTTTTAAGAAATAAAAAAAATTCTCCGCTCCCCCTCCTGCCCCTCCCAACTCCCTCTCTTAAAAAAAGTAAAAATAAATAAATAAATAAAATACAGAATAAAAGAAATTGAAGAAGCAATTAAAGATATCCCATGTTCCTAGATTGAAACAATTAATATTGTGACTATGCCCATACTTCTCAAAAAGATCTACATGTTTAATGCAATCCTGATTAAAATTTCAATGACATTTTTTACAGAAATAGAAGAAAAAGAACTATCTTAAAATTTGTTTGGAACCACAAAGTAACCCAATGGCAAAGCTATCCTGCGAAAGAACAAATGTGAGGTATCTAAATATCTGATTTTAAGGAATATTACAAATTTATATTAATTAAAGCAGTACAGTATTGACATAAAAACAGACAGATAAATGAAATAGAGAGCAGAACTAAACACATGCATATAAGGTTGACTAATTTACAGCATAGGAGCCAATAACATATAATGAGGAAAGAACTGTCTCTTCAAACAATGGTGCTGTGAAAACAGAACAACCATAAGCAAAAGAAAGCAACTCAACCACTATCTTATACCATACATAAAAAATGAACTCAAAATGGATTCAGAGCTTGAATATAAGACCTGAAATTATACAACTCCTCGAAGAAACTATAGTAAGGTTCTTGACACTGGTCTTAGCAGTGATTTTTTTAGATCTGACACCAAAGCAGAGATATTAAAACAAAAATAATCAGTGGGACTACATCAAACGGAGAAGCTTCTACAAAGCCAAGGAAACTTAAAAAAAAATTCAAAGGCAACATGCTGAATGAAAGAAAATATTTGGAAATTATATACCTAAAAAGGGATTAATATCCATAATATATAAATAACTCATACAACAACAAACAAACAAAACAGATAAAGAATCTGATTTAAAAATAGAGGAATTAAAAAGACTTTTTTTCCACCCAAAGAACACATACAGAAGGCCAAGAGGACATTACACATGCTCAAGATCACTAATTATCAGGGACATGTATATGGAAACAATGAGATATCACCTTGTACTTTTCAAACCTTTATAAAAACGATGACAAACAAGTGTTGACAAATGCTGGTAAGGATTAGGAGAATTCTACAAACTTTTAAAGAAGAATTCACACCGATTCTCAAACTTCTAAAAATAAAATAGAGGTGGAAGAAGAACTCTCAAACTCATTTTAAGAGACCGTCATTATCTAGATACTAAAGCCAGATGAAGATAATGTTAGAAAATGTTACAGACCAATATCCTTGATGAATAAAGATGTATAAAGAAAAGCAAGAACTTTGAGAAAATCTCTGATGAGAAGGATCAGAAATGGCTAATATCATTCCTTCCCTCTCCCCATTCACTTATTTCCATTCTTCCTAGGTTAGTGACTTATTTTTCAGACTTGTGGCATAATTTTACTGATAAAAACAGAAGGGATAAAAGAATCACAGACATCAATCCAGTTGTCAAGTCTACTGAAACTTACTTCACAGACCTCTAGCTATATGTAAAAAAATAATAATAATAAAATAAGTAATTTCTATTTTAAATCACTTTAAATAAGGTTTTCTGAAACATACAACTAAATTTAATACAAATTGAGAAAAAGACTAATTTTAATATTATTTTACTATGGAATTAAAATTCCTCACTGTAGTAAACATCACCTTCCCGAATAAAAACATGGATTGCATGCTTAAGACTTAGCAGGACAATGTGACAAATAAATGATTGTATTGACACAACACTAAAAATGTAAATAATGTTATAGGAGTCTATATGTTAATATTAAATATCAGAAAAATATAAACAAAAGATATTACTTATAGCATGTATTTCTTTTTTTAAATTTAATTTTATTTTTTCAGTGTTCCAAGATTCATTGTTTATGCACCACACCCAGTGCTCCATGCAACACATGCCCTCCTTAATACCCACAACCAGGCTCACCCAAACCCCCATCACCCTCCCTTCCAAATCCCTCAGTTTGTTTCTCAGAGTCCACAGTCTCCCATGGTTTGTCTCCACCTCCGATTTCCCCCAACTCACTTCTCCTCTCCATCTCCCAATGTCCTCCATGTTATTCCTTATGCTCCATAGGTGACTGAAACCATAAGATAATTGATTTTCTCTGCTTGACTTATTTAACTCAGCATAATCCCTTCCAGTCCCATCCAGTTGATACAAAAGTTGGGTATTCATCCTTTCTGATGGAGGCATAATGCTCCATTGTATATATGGACCATATCTTCTTTATCCATTCGTCTGTTGAAGGGCATCTCGGTTCTTTCCACAGTTTGGCAATTGTGGCCATTGCTGCTATGAAGAATGGGCAGAAGACATGAACAGACACTCCTCCAAACAAGACATACAAATAGCTAACAGACACATGAAAAAAATGTTCATCATCATCAGCCATCAAGGAGATTCAAATCAAAACCACATTGAGATACAAACTTACACCAGTTAAAATGGCCAAAATCAACAAGACAGTAAACAACGTGTGTGTTGGAGAGGATGTGGAGAAAGGGGAACCCTCTTACACTGTTGGTGGCAATGCAAGTTCGTGCAGCCACTTTGGAAAACAGTGTGGAGATTCCTTAAGAAATTAAAAATAGAGCTACCCTATGACCCTACAATTGCACTACTGGGTGTTTACCCCAAAGATACAGATGTAATGAAAAGAAGGGCCATCTGTACCCCAATGTTCATAGCAGCAATGACCACAGTTGCCAGACTGTGGAAAGAACCAAGATGCTTTTCAACAGATGAATGGATAAAGAAGATACAGTCCATATATACATTGGAGTATTATGCCTCCATCAGAAAATATGAATACCCAACTTTTTAAAAAAATATTTATTTGACATACAGAGATCACAATAGGCAGAGAGCGGGGAAAACAGGCTCCCTGCTGAGCAGAGACCCCGATGTGGGGCTCAATCCCAGGACCCTTGGATCATTACCTGAGCTTAAGGAAGAGGCTTTAACCCACTGAGCCACCCAGGTGCCCCCAATTTTTGTATCAATATGGATAAGACTGGGAGAGATTATGCTGAGTTAAATAAGTCAAGCAGAGAGAGTCATTGACCATATGGTTTCACTTACTTGTGGAGCATAAAGAATAATATGGAGAACATTGGGAGATGGAGCAGAGATGTGAGTTGGGGGAAATTGGAGGGGAGACAAACCATGGGAGACTTTGGACTCTGAGAAACAAACTGAGGGATTTGGAGGGGAGGGTGGTGGGGGTTTGGGTGAGCCTGGTGGTGGGTATTATGGAGGGCATGTATTGCATGGAGCACTGGGTGTGGTGCATAAACAATGAATCTTGGAACACTGAAAAAATAAAATAAAATAAAATTTTAAAAATAGATAAAATTAAAGCTGAATACCCCTTCAAAAAAATTAAAATGGCCTAAATGCTCCAATCAAAAGACAGAGGTTGACAGAATTGATACAAATCAAAACTCATCTATATGCTGCTTACAACAGAACCACTTTAGAAGTAAAGACATATGTAGACTGAAAGTGAAAGTATAGAAAAAAATATATGAAAATAGAAGTGAAAAGAACTGGGGTAGTACAAAATACAAGAAGAGCATTGCATAATGATAGCTGGAGATAATGGAGATAAGTCCAATAGGAGGTTATAACAATTGTAAATAACCATGCACTTAACATCGGATCACCTAAATATATAAAATAGTTACTAGCAAATATAAAATGAAAAAATTGTCAGTGACAAAATAAGAGTCAGGGACTTTAACATTGCACTTACATCAATGGAGAGATCATTCAGACAGAAAATCGATACATTGGACCAGATGAACTTAACAGATATATTTAGAATATTCCATCCAAAAACAACACACTACATATTCCTTTAAAGCAAACAGGAACATTCTCCAGGAAAAATCACATATTAAATCACAACAAAATCTCAACAAATTTAAGAGGATTGAAATCATATCATGCACTTTTCTGACCACAGTGGTATGAAACTAAAAGTCAAGCACAAGAAAAATCTGGAAAAAAAACACAAACACATAGAAGCTGAACAACTTGATACTAAGCAATTGATGGGCCAATAAAGATACTAAAGAGGAAATAAGAAAATGCATGGAGATAAATGAAAGTATGAACAAACAATCCAAAGTCTTGAGACATAGCAAAAGCAGTTCTAGGGGGAAATTTATAGTAACATAGACCTACCTTAAAAAAAAAAAATCTCAAACAATCTAACCTTATAGCCTTATAGCCCGAAGAAGTAGAAAAAGAACAAACAGAGCCCAACTTTAATATAAGGAAGGAAACATAATAATCAGAGCAGAAATAGAGAATTAAAAAAAAAACAGTAAAAATGATCAATGAAACCAAGAACTGGTTATCGTAAAAGAAAACAGAATTGATAAATCTTTAGTCAGAATCATCAAGAGAAAAAGAGAAAGGGCTCAATAAAATAAGAAAAGAAAGAGGAGAAGTAACAACTGACAGCACAGGAATGCAAAGGCTTATAAAGACATATCAGATATAAGATATTATATGCCAACAAATTGAACAACCTAAGGATTATAAAGACTATTGCAAGAAATTATAGATCAACAAATTGGACAACCTAGAAGAAAAGGATAAATTCCCAGAAACATATAATCTTATAAAACTGAATGTGGAAGAAACAGATCATTGAAACAGACCCATTCCTAATAATGAAACTGATTCATTAATACCAGTTAACAAAAGCCTATAACTAGATGGATTCACCAAACCAAGGTGCATTCTCTAAGCATTTAAAGGAGACTTGATAATTATTTTCCTCAAACTATTCCAAATAATATAAAAGAGAAGGATAATTTCTTAATACATTCTAAAAGACTAGCATTACACTGATAACAAAGCCAGAAAAAGGCAATACAAAAAGCAAAAAACTACAGGCCAATAACACTGGAGAACATAAATGCAAAAATCCTCAAGAAAATATTATATTAACGAATTGCATTTGGTAATACATTGAAAAGATAGTTCACTGGCATCAAGTGAGTTTTATTATGGGAAATCAATCAATGTGATACACCATGTTAGTGAAACAAAGGATAAGTAAATATATAGTCATTTCAATGATACAGAAAAAGCAACTGACAAAAGTCAACATCCATTCATGATAAAAACTCTCCACACCATGGGTATTAGGGAACATACCTCAACACACTAAAGACCATATATGAAAAAAACACAGCTAACATCATACTTGTTGGTGAAAAACTGAGAGCTTTTCCTTTAAGATCAGGAATAAGACAAGGATGTCCACTCTTACCATTTTTATCCAACATGGTACTGGAAATCTTAACTACAGAAATCAGACAAGAAATCACCAAATTAACAAGGAAGTAGTTACACTGTCAGTATTTGTAGATGACATGATACTGTACATAGAAAATTCTTTTTATTTTAAGATTTTGTTTATTTATTTGACAGAGAGAGAGATCACAAGTAGGCAGAGAGGCAGGCAGAGATAGAGGGGGAAGCAGGCTCCCCACTGAGCAGAGAGCCGGACGCGGGGCTCAATCCCAGGACCCTGGGATCATGACCTGACCTGAAGGCAGAGGCTTTAACCCACTGAGCCACCCAGGAGCCCCTGTACATAGAAAACTCTAAAGACTCCACCAAAAAACTATTAGAATAAATGATTTTGGTAAAGTTACGTGATACAAAATTAATACACAGGCTTGTGTTGCATTTCTATATACTATTAACAGAGTAGCAGAAATATAAATTAAGAAAATAATTCCATTTACAATAGCACCAAAAAGGATAAAATACCTAAGAGTAAACTTGATCAAGGAGTTAGTCAACCTATTTTCTGCAAACTATGACATTGATGAGAAAAACTGAAGATGATACAAATGAATGAAAAGATATCCTATGTTCATGGATTAGAAGAATATTGTCAAAACATTCATATTACTCAATGCAATCTACAGATTCTATCCAGTCCCTGTGAAATTACCAACATTTTCCACAGACAAGAATACTAATACTAAAACTTGTACAGAATCACAAAAGACCTGGAAATTATCAACAAATAAGGCAACCTACTAAATGGGAAAGATGTTTGCATATGATATATCTAATAAGGGACTAATATCCATAAAGGAACTTAGAGAACTTAAAACCAGAAAACAAAACAAGACAAAACAAATAATCTAATAAAAAGAATGGGGGGAAGACCTACAGATGGCCAAGAGATGCATGAAAAGATGCTCAACATCAAAAATCATCAAGGAAATAAAAATCAAAACCACAATGAGATATCTCACTCCTGTCAAAGTGGCTAGAATCAAAAATACAAGAAATAAAATGTGTTGGCAATGGTGTGGAGAAAAAGGAACACTCATGCAGTATCTGTGGGAACGTAAACTATGCAGCTGCTGTGGAAGACATTATGGTCATTCCTCAAAAAAATGGAAAATGGAAATACCTTAAGATCCAGTAATTCCTATTCTGAGTTTTTACCATAGAAAATGAAAACACTATTGGAAAATATATATGCATCCCTATGCTTCTTGCAACATTATTTACAATACCCAATTTATGTAAGCAACTTAAGTATCTATCACTTTATGAACAGATAAATTGATAATTAAATAAAAAGATGTGACACACACACACATTTACACAATGGAATATTACTCAGCCATAAATGAGAGTAAGTTCTTTCCATTTGTGACAACATGGACGGACTCAGAGAGTATCATTCTAAGTAAATAATTCAGGCAGAGAATGACTAATACCATGTTATTCCATTTATATATAGAATATAAAGAAGCAAAATCAACCAATGAGGCAATGAGACAATGAAAATCACAAGTGGATCCATAAATACAGAGACCAAACTGATGGTTGTCAGAGAACATGGGGAAGGGGAATGGACAAAATGAGTAAAGGGGATTGGGAGATACAGCTTTCAGTTATGGAAAGAATAAGACCTGACAATAAAATATACAGCAAAGATATTATAATAGTGAGGGTGTGTAGATGACAGCTACCCTTGTGGTGAGCATAGCAAAATATATAGGCTTGTTGAATCATTATGTTTTACAAATGAAACTAATACAATATTGTGTGACTCTACTTCAATTTAAAAAACCCACAATACCATTCATAGTCTCACTCTAAAAATTAAATACTTACTATACATATAACAAAATAGGTACAATATCTATAGGAGAAAAGCCCCAAATACTGATGAAATACGTAAAAAATATATTGTCCATATATTGTCCATATAAATGGACAGACTTAATAGTGTCTAGATTTCAATACTTCCCAGCCTCATGTATAGATTCAATGCAACACAAAATTCCAGCCAATTATTTTATGGCTATTGATAAGCTAATTATAAAGCTTATATAGAGGGGCAAGAGATCCATAATAGCCAACATAATATTAAAAAAGAACAAATTTGTGGGACTTACTTACTTTAATGCTACTATAGTAATCAAGACTTACTTTAATGTTACTATAGTAATCAAGACAGTGTGGTATTGTCAAAAGAATACACAAATAGATCAATGTAACAGAAGAGAGAGCCAAGAAATAGTCCCACATGAATGTAGTTAACTGATCTTTGACAAAGGAGCAAAGGAAATACAATTTTAAAAAGTACTCTCTTCAACAAATGGTGCTGGAACAACTGGACATCCACATGCAAAAAAAAATCATTCTAGACACAGACCTTATATTCCTCACAAAAATAATTCAAAGTGGATCAAAGATATAAATCTAAAAATGTAAAACTATAAAATTCCTAGAAGATAACATAGGAGAAATTCCAGATGACAATGCCTGGTATTGACTTTTTAGATATAACACCAAAGGCAAGATCCAAGACAGAATTGATGAACTAGATTCCATTAAAGTTAAACATCTCCATGATGAGAAAGCACTGTCAAGAGAATGAAAATAAAAATCACAGGCTGGAAAAATATGCTTATAAAAGACACATCTGATAAAAGACTATTGCCCAAAAGACATGAAAAATAAGAACACAAATAACTCAATTTTAAAAATGGGCCAAATACCTGAATGGACACTTAGCCGAAGAAGATAACAAGAGACAAAAAAAACAAATGAAAAGATGTTTTATATCTTATGTTATCAGGGAAATACAAACTAAAAGAAGATATCACTACATGCCTATTAGATTGGCCAAAATCCAAAACATGAACAATACCAAACACTGGTGAGGATGTGGAACAACAGAAATTCTCACTCATTGCTAGTGGGCATGAGAAACATATAACCACTTTGAAAGACAGCTTGGCAAATTCTAACAAAAGTCAATATATATTTTCCATATGATCTAGCAATCATCCTTATTTACACTTACATTTACCCAAAAGAGCTGGAAACTTATGTCCATATAAAAACCTGTGCATGGTTATTTATAGAAGCTTTCTCCATATTTGCCAGTACTTGCTAACCACCAGGATTACTTTCTTTAGATGATGAATAAATAAAGGGGTATATTCAGATAATGGACTATAATTCAGTCCTAAGAAGAAATTAGCTATCAAGTTATGAAAAACAACGGAGGAAATTTATATGCATATTACTACATGAAATGACCAAGCTGAAAAAGCTGAAAAAGCTGCATACCACAGGTATGATACTAACTCCATGACATTCTGACAAATGCAAAACTATCGAGACACTAAAAACATCAGTGTTTGTCAGAGGCTAGGTGGGAAGGAGGGATGAATAAGTGGAACACAGAAGATTTTTAGAATGGTGAAAACATGCTCAATGATACCATAATGATTGAGACATATCATTATATATTTGTCCAACCCTTGTGAACATACAAAACACAGAGTGAACCCTAAGATAAACTATGGATGTTGGGTGATTATCATATCTCAAAGTCGGTTTATCCTTGACAAAAAGAATGTACCATTCAGGTGTGTGATGTTGTAAGGAAGCAGGGTGTGTATGTGTGGGGGCAGTGGCCATATTGAAAATCTCTGTACTTTAATCTCAATTTATAGTAAGCCTCTAATTGTTTTAAAAAATAGTCTTTTTAAAAAAAGGTCAGTGGTTTCCAGAGGTGAGCAGAGAGGGAGACATGAATAAGTAGAGGACAGAATTTTTAGAGAAGTAAAATTACTCTGGATGGTGAACACATGCCATTATATATTTTAAAAGACTTATAATGTGCAATATCAAATATGTACCCTAATGTAAAATATGGACTTTGGATGGAAATACCGTGTCATTATTGGTTCATGAGTTCTAACAAATGTATCACTCTGTGTGAGATGTTGAGAATTAGGAGGTTTTGTATATGCGGGTTGAGATGACATGAAAAATTCACATGCCTTCCATCCAATTTTGTTGTAAACTTGAAACTGCTTTAAAAAATAGTCTATTTTTAAATTTTAATAGTAAATATAATGTGTGTGTGTGTGTGTGTGTGTGTGTTCTGTGAGTTTTTCTAGTGAGTTATCAAACTTGCACAGGTAATGAGAATTCTGATTCTATGGTCTGATGGTCTTTTGTGAGAGGGCTTGAGAACATCCAAACTTTAAGCTGGTGTCTGAAATAAAGCCTGTCTTATGAGGGGGTATACCCCCTAACATGTGAAGTTTGGCCTAACTTCAAGTAGTTGATTTCAAATGTAATCACAGAATGAAATAGATAAAATAGAAGGCAACAAAAATTGAGCATGATTCTCAAATCACTTCTTAAAGTTTGTCTTTATTTTAGATACTCCTAAAATTTTATCTTACTGACCTTCTGTTTCAAAGGGTCATTTGGATTTTCTGAGAGTGACATGATGAGGATCTTACCCTTCAATTTTTAAGACTCCCAATGAATAATTTGGCTTCATTGTCTACATTCATTCACCCTTTTATCTGCAGACCAGCTTCCACATTCCAGCAACAGTGAGTTTTACAAAATAGAAAAACTCTACATGATTCCATGGGGGGAAAGGCCTTTAATAGCTTCTCAATGCTCTAGAGATAAATATCCTGACTTAAGACAGTTTCTCATTCTCTTATGACAGAGTTCTTGGATTTTTCCTTCAACCTCATTCCTACCAAGTCACAAATATCTCCCTACACACAGGCCACCACAGCCTTCTTTCTGATCCACAAATATGACATGAACTTGCTCCTCATGATTAGCTTCCTAAATTCTGTATGTCTTTGGAGTCAGCCATCAGGAGAGAGCCACACTGCCAGCATGATGAGGCCAATATGAAATATGGGAAAGAAGAGACGACAGGTACTTCAGAAGTAAAAGAGACAGTCCCTAGTGACAGACTGTTTCTGAGGGGCAATTCACCCCAAACAATGATAAAAATGGAACTAATTGCTATGAAATGAGATAGTTTGAGTTCAGCTTTCCCATAATTAATGTACTGGTTGAATGCCTAATTCTCTCACATTTTTCTTTATTCGATTTAGTGAAAAAATGATTGAATATTAGAACAACAACAAAAAAATTCCTTCCTTGGTATAAAGGCATTATTCACCTAACATTTTCCCTGACACCTTCTCCAGTAATCTGAATATATTAATTAGGCTTCACTATAGACTAGAAAAATAAAGACATATTTGAGTTATTATAATTACATGACATTATTTTAAAAATTATAATTATTAAAAATACCAACAAAAACCTATAGATTATGCCTGAATAGCTGTTTGAGAATACTACTTTGTCGTGATTTCTTACTTTTGATCCAAGTCTGGTTGCTGAATGAAAGATTTGTCATTTCACATATGAAGTCAACTAAAAATTTTTACTAATATTTTTTTCTACTAAACACTTAAATATAAACAAAGGTAGCAAACATGGATGTTATAAAGCTTAAAAAATGCAGTGGAAATAATCTGTTTTCTAGTGTTAGAATCTTTGGGAATGGAAAATTAGGACCTCGTTGGTCTTCTGCTGTTATTATTTTAAAAAACAAGGCTTCCATATGTCTTCTCTCCAGCCCTCTCCCTTCAAAGGGAAGGGCAAGGGGTCTTATTTCCCCAAAGTCCCTCCTGCCTAACCTAAAGATGTTGCTACAAAAAATAGACTAGGGGCGCCTGGGTGGCTCAGTGGGTTAAAGCCTCTGCCTTTGGCTCAGGTCATGATCCCGGGGTCCTGGGATCGAGCCCTGCATTGGGCTCTCTGCTCTGCAGGGAGCCCGCTTCCTCCTCTCTCTCTGCCTGCCTCTCTGCCTAGTTGTGATTTCTTTCTGTCAAATAAATAAAAATATTTTTAAAAATAGGCTAAATAAGTAGACTTAAAAATTAATTACATATTGGGGTGCCTGGGTGGTGTTGGTTGAGTGTCCTGCTTTTGGATTTGTCTCAGGTCATGATCTCCAGGTCATGAGATTGAGCCCTTGTCAGACTGTGCTCAGTTCCGTCTGCTTGAGGTTGTCTTTCCTCCTCCCTTTGCCCTTCCTGCTCATGTTTTCTCTCTCTCTATCTCTCTCTCTCTAAAATAAATAAACCTTTAAAAATGACATATTAAGATAAAATGTAAAGGAAATCAAATTACATAAATTATTTATTTCCAGAGAATGATATATTTTTTCTTATATGGTCTCTTGACTCTGGATTATACAATAAAATGGGTGAAAAGAGTTATTTCAATTCTTTAAATGCTGTCTTAAGACATAGTTTAATTTTTTATTTTTTAATTCTAAGAAACAGATTTTTTAATCAATTAAATGTAATGATGATTATATATAGGAAATGAAATTGCATCTACATTTTTTCATAGATGGTTTATGCATTGTATCTTTCTTTTAAACTCTGGATTATGAAATTATATCAGTGAAAAAGTGATTTAATTTTTTAAAACTCTTTGATCCTTACATATATGCATATATTTTTGATTTCTTATTCTGAGGAATCAAAGATACAACCCCCATACTCTATGAAAGGCAACATATATTAAGAAGATCTTTTAGCTATTTATACTATTCAATGAAAAACAAAAACAAAGATTAATCAAATTACACACTCTTAACAGTGTACACATGTAGTGAAGATCATAAGAACATCTATTTGAAGGGCATGCTAAACCTAATATATCCTTGAATTGTATCTGCCTCTTCTGAGGGTAAAAAATTTGAAAGATCTTAGATACATTAGAGAAGAAAGGTCTTATTTTTTATTAAAAATCAATATTATTTATTTCACAAAATATATGTAGGCTGGGTCCATTTAGAGACCTGCCAGTATCCTCCAAACTCATATTACAAAATTTAAATCTCTCTAGAGGGCGGGGCAGGGAGTAGGAGATAAATATTACCTGCTGAATCTCCTTCAATTCTCAGACAATATACTGACTGTGTACCTGGCAGTGTACCCAATCATGGTGTATGAAGCAATAAATACCATGGGTTCATGACCTGAAATTATCTGAAAAGTTTTGAAAAGTTAATGTGATTTACTCATAGTATGATTTAGAAGGGAAGTCGGTCCAAAATGCGTTAAGTATTGACTTCAAAAGCAATTCCACATTTTGGGAGCTGTGCCAGATTGTAGAAGAGGATAAAAGTCTGGCCTCCACTGCATTCCCCAACCTTAATTTCTGAAGTTACAAGAAAAAAAAATTGACTTTGAAAGTATTTCAGAAAACCCATATGGAGAAAAGTACACTATGGAAAAGGATGACTTAACAGTGAGATTTTGTATGTGATATTTTTGATGCTAAATATGGAAATAGCATCTTTGCAATAATTAAGGACTTGGGAAACATCTAGCAGATCTCTGTATATTTTAATAATATAAAAATAAAGGATTAGATATTCTTTGTGCCACTCAAAATTTCTTCAGGAGAAATATATCAAGATTTGGATCTTTGCAATGCAATGATGATTATGAAGAATACCTGTGCCCAAGACAAGTTCCTTGCAGGGATTCTATTTTCCATTTTGTATTGTACTATTAATATTACGATTTCCTTATTAAGCAGGAATTATTCTACCCAAATGCTGAAGGGTGCTATAACTAGGCTCTTAATGCCATAAAAGCTTTGAGAAATAAATAGCTATGAAGTGTCACTTATTCCTCATTTCAGGTATTGTTTGGTAACAGTAAAAATCAACTTCCTTTTACTTAGTCCCTTCATAATCCAATTATAGCTTCAAAGTTTATGCTATGTGTACTAACAAGAAAATTCACAGAAGATACATGTAATTTTCAAGTTAATGACAATATAGAAATAAATTATTTGAAAATTGACTTTTATTTCCTACAAAATTATTGGCATTTTGATACATTAAAGACATACAAAATACGGAACTGTTTTTGGTGGCAGCTATTTTATATCACTTGATAACTTGTTCTGAAGCTCCTGCCATGTCTTGAAGAGGTAAAACTTTCTGCTTTTAGAAGAGATAAATTGAAATTTTTGATTTAGTCTAAAACCAGATCGTGGTTCAATTGAATCACCATGTGGCCCTGAATAGTCATTCAGATTTCCCTATTTCCCAACATTTTATTGTGGTGATGTATGATGATTAATTAAAGGAGGTTATTTCTCAAAAAGATAAACCCTGACTCTTCCTCCTGCTGATTCCAATGCTTTTGGAAACCTTAGCCTTATAACTAAATTAGAGTGTCAAAATGTGCTGATGACCTTTGCATTGAAGAGAACTATATGGAAATTAATAGGAATGGGCTATTTATACTATAACTATCTTATTAAACCAAGCATGTACTATAGCCAACAATAATGTATTGCAAGCATTTTATTATCACAAGGAGTAGAAGATTTGCTTAGTTAAGCAGTCAATGCACAAATATTTGCCCATTCTTATCTTCAATATAGTCTAAAAGAATTAGAAAATAAAATAAAGCAAGATAATAGAAATATACCATTTCTGTGGATTCAAAGTGCAGAAGGAGCGTGGCCAATTTTAACACACTATACACACACCTATTAATGAATACACACACACACACACACACACACACACACACTGGATCTAAATTATTGTCTCTTTTATCTCTTCCCCTTTTCCTCAGTTTCATTTTTTTGATTGGACTCTACCAATTCCATAGTTTTAAAAAAAGTTAACTGCAAGCATTTATTGTTGAAAATTAATGCTGTTAATAAAATGGTTGATACAACTCAATTTTAATTTCAATTAGAGTATCTAATTTTATACTATAAAACAGATAATTGTTTTTAAAGTATGCATAAAGACTCTAAGGAAAGGAGGGTTTGGGAGATGTGGAAAGGAAATAATTAAAAAGTGACAGAGTAAATAAAAGAGGGAAAAGAGAAACTTTAAGAAGAAGGATTTGTGTGGGCGGTAAATGTGCTTTGGCAGAGGAAGAAGGCACAACTGGCACATGTGCAAGCAGAAGACACACACTTAGAGGAATTCCAAGTAGAAAAGTTGTGTATATATAGAGAGACAGCTGTCTCCTGGAAAAATGTATGTCTCCTTGGTAACCCCCAATTGTTCCAGTTGCTCCATTCCTCAAAACCTGAAAATTATCTGTTTGATATCTAATTCCATCTAATTAAGCACAATGTGGATTTGTTCCCTACCACCCTGCCCAGTAGAGTATGGGGCATATTTGTTTTTCTCTGATTGGTCCTAAAATGGAAGGGTGAAAAATTAGGCAAGCCAATATTTATGGCTTAAGTCCCTTAGTCTATAATTCCAAAAACCAGTTTCTGCAGATTGAGGGTCAAAGTCCATTTGTATATATGGTTTGGTCATTGTCAGTTAGCTTCTCAGATTACTGCTTCTTTCCTCAAACAATCTCCCCTTGAACAGGATGCTGAGATATAACTGACCTGTGAATGAATAACTATGCAGTAACTGTCCATATCTAAATTGCATCAAGTAAGATATTAGTGCTTGGGGACAACAATGGCCATGTTCATAAATTGCTTATCTAGATTTATAGTTAAACATCAAATTGTAAATGCTCAAGAATGCAGGTTACTTTTTTCCCCTTGAACCTTATCTATAGATCGATCTATCTATCTATATATCTAGATCTATATAGATATAGATATCTATCTATATGTATAAGAAAAAGTATCTATACTTTTTCTATATCTATATCTATAAGATATCTATATCTTATCTATATATCTATATCTATAGATATCTGTATCTAAAAGAAAAAGTACTTGAAACACAGGATACCTGAGCCCCTGCCCAGCTCTCACACGCTATGCTTATGTGAAGTGACAAACTTTCAGACACTTTGGAATTTTAAGGATGCCAGTTAATTTAGACTTCCAGTGGGATTATTCCTTTGGCATTCAGTTTTCTGTTTGCCTTTTGAGTAATAGACTCCATCTGAACGAGCTTGCCCCATTCAACAATATCCAATGACTGCAATTCTTTAAAAAGAATTACTTAATTGTTTCTAATTAATCTCTGTTCTATCTCATCTCTCCCCATACACAAAAGTGCCTAAAATATTTATTTTTTCTTAAGTTGGTCCTAAATTTAAATATGACATGAGGAAAGGTAATTAATCATAAAAAATAAAACCTTTAAAAAGCTATTATGGTAAAAGAAGAAAGCTAACTTCAGTAAACAGATAATCAGTTCTCCTTATTAAATATTCAGAAGTTCCATTCTGTATGGATGGTACAGAAACTTCTATTTAAAAATACTGAATCCTGGGACCTCTCTTCAAGTCCATCAGGGAAATCCAAACACTGCCTCCATCAAGAAAAAACATAATTAGTGAATTATTAACTATCAACAAAAGTATTCAATATGAAAAATATCATTATGCCTACTTATCTTTTAATTACATATGTAAGGAAAAACTATGAGAATAGGCCAATGCAGAAAAATAACTCTAAAGAAAAACATTAAGGTAGTAGAAATAATAGAGGTAGGGGGAGGATTAAAATCTTGCCTTTTTGAATTTCATATTGTCAGAAAATAATGGTCTTAGTTTCAAAGTACATTTATGCATTAAGGGTGAAATTCCTATAAGGAAACAACATTTGAAAGATATACTTTGAAATACAAAATATTCACTTATAAAATTTATAAATATAAAGATTTTAGATCTTCACATAAGATGTAATTATTTTAACAAATTTCTAATATCTAGAAAATTAAAAGTAATAATGAATTGTGATTTTAATATGTAGAGACTATCAGAATTTATATTTTTCAATATTTCCTTCGGGTCTGTTCTCTTCAGTGCATGTTCATAGTATGCAGTGTTCTTGTTTTAGTGGATTTTATAAAATAGTATTTCTTGCTTGTATAATATCTTATCCTGAATTTTTGAGTTGAAGCTATATTTTTGGCATTTAACCTTGTCCATTTTTCAGCATCATTATTTTTAATAATTGAATAATGGTCTATTTTAAACTTTAAGTTTCCAATTTTATGCTCATAAAAAAAGAGGTCAATGTATTTCCTTATATGGATAATTCATTAAATCAATCATACTTATTTCTACATTTTGTATTTTACAAAATTATTAGAGGCTTTTGGGTCATATTTTCATGTTAAGATTCACAAAATTTGGATCAATCAGGTATACTTAAAAAAGTCACAAAATAATAATAAACATGGCATATGATCAGTTATAAAAATATTTGACAATTCGATAAGTGACAATATCCCATTTATTTTTTTTAAAGGGATAACTGCCAAAAAACCACAAAAATAAACTAAATAAAAAGGGGTAACTGCTAAAACACATTTCATTAGTCAATAATATGTTCTGGAAGGTCTTGAAGATTTTATTTCAAAAATGCTATAGTGGCTACACGTTATTACTGTGACTATTGAGATAAATAAAAACAATTGTGTAGTAATGTTTCAAGTTTGCAGTAGCATTAATTGCTTACATTCCAGCAATAATATTATTTCAAACAAGGAATATAATAATACTCAATTGTACCATTCTGAAAATGTTTGGGGTTTCTCAAGAGGAATTTACTGGCTTCAAATTTAGAAGCTTTGAATTCTGTCTCCATTTTTAGATCCTTTCTCTGAGTTCATTCATAGAGTAATTTTGATTAGTTTTTATATTTACTGGGATTTTACAATATACAGCATGACCTTGGCAAGATTTATCCCACTTGAGTTCTGCTTCCACAGTTAGATGAGGTAGAATAATTATTAGAATTCTCTCATAAAAAAATTCTCTCATAAAATTTCTTCATAGCAAATTGACAGAATTTGGAGCACATACAACATTAATGTCCTTTGATGCTGAATGGCTAATACTTCACCTACTACTTTCTTTTGTGTAAAATTAATGATATTGAAGGCTGTAATGTTAAAATGAAACAGAAAGATGAATGGGACCTAAACACAGAAGACCTGAATTATTTTTCCAATTTTGTCACTTACTCCATGACACCTCAATATGATAAAATTTTGGTAAGTTTAGAGGTCCTTCCTCAAAATGAGTAACATATCTTTCTTAATTCAAATTACAATAGTATCAAAAAGAATAACAGGGTGCCTGGGTGGCTCAGTGGGTTAAAGCCTCTGCTTTGGGCTCAGGTCATGATCCCAGCGTCCTGGGATAGAGGCCCACATCGGGCCTCTGTGGTGAGCCTGCTTCCTCTTCTCTCTCCCTGCCTGCCTCTCTTGCCTACTTGTAATCTCTGTCAAATAAATAAATAAAATCTTAAAAAAAAAAGAATAACATACTTAGTGTTTAACTTAACCATGGTGGTGAAAATTTGTAAAATGAAAACTACAAAACAATGCTGAAAGAAATTAAAGAAAAAATAAATAAATGGAAAGTTATCCCATGTTCATTAGTTGGAAAACTCAGTATTGTGGTGAATACTATTCTAAGCAATCTACAGATTCATTGAAGTTCCTATCAAAATCCCAAGGATGTTTTTTGCAGAAATAGAAATATCCATTCTAAGAATTATATGGAATCTCAAGAAACCCTGTGTAGCCAAAACAATCTCCAAAAAGAGAACAATGGCTCTGGGGAAAACTGAAAATTCACATACAAAAGAATGAAGTTGGACCCTTATCTAACACCATATACAAAAATATCACAGACCTAAACTTAAGAGATAAAACTATAAAATTCTTAGAAGAAAACAGTGGAAAAGCTTTGTGACATTGTTCTCAACAATGATTTCCTGGATATAATGCCAAAAGCATAGGCAACAAAGAATAGACACATTGGATTTTATCAAAATTAAAAACTTTTGTGCATCAAAGGATACTATCAACAGAATAAAAAGACAATCCACAGAATAGAGAAATATTTGCAAGCTGCCTATCTGATTAGGGATGATATCCCAAATATACTAAAAACAAACTCCACAACAACCAAAAACCCAATTAAAAAATAATCAGACATGAACAGTTTCCCAAAGACACACAAATAGCAGTGCATGAAAATGTGCTCAACATCACTGTCAGGAGAATGCAAATCCAAATCACAGTGAGACACCACTTCATACTCATTAGGACAAACAATATTTTAAAAGGTAATAATACGTGTTAGTAATGATGTAGAGACATTGGAACCCTTGTGCACTGGCAGTGGGAATGTAAAACACTGTTGTAGTCACCATAGAAAAAGTAACACAGTTCCTCAAAAAATTAAAAATAGAATTACCATATGATCGAGCAATCTCACTTCTGGGTTTATACCTAAAATAACTAAAACCAGGGACATGAACAGATATCTTTACATTCATGTTTATAGCAGCATTATTCACAATTGACAAAAGGTAGAAGCAACCCAGGCATACACTGACATTTGTATGTGTAAACAAAATATGGTACACTCATAAAATGGAGGGTTATTCAACTTTGAAAAGGAATGCAATTCTGATACATGCTATCACATGAATGAGCTTCAAAGACATTATGCTAAGTGAAATAAGCCAGTCAAAAAAGACAAACACTGTGTGATTCCATTCATATGAAGTACCTAGGGCAGTCAAATTCATAAAGGAAATAGAACGGAGCTTATGGGCTGGATGAAGTAGAGACTAGGGGTTTGCTTAATGGGTCCAGAGTTTGTTTTACAGATGAAAAAAGTTCTAAAGATAGATGGTAGTGATGGATACACACCAAGATGAAAATATTTTATGTAAGTGTAAATGTACACTTAAAAATAGAGCTTCCCTGTGACCCTGCAATTGCACTACTGGGTATTTACCCCAAAGATACAGATGTGGTGAAAAGAAGGACCATCTTTACCCCAATGTTTATAGGAGCAATGGCCACGGTCGCCAAACTGTGGAAAGAACCAAGATGCCCTTCCACGGATGAATGGATAAGGAAGATGTGGTCCATATACACTATGGAGTATTATGCCTCCATCAGAAAGGATGAATACCCAACTTTTGTAGCAGCATGGACGGGACTGGAAGAGATTATGCTGAGTGAAATAAGTCAAGCAGAGAGAGCCAATTATCATATGGTTTCACTTATTTGCAGAGCATAACAAATAACACGGAGGACATGGGGAGATGGAGAGGAGAAGGGAGTTGAGGGAAATTGGGGGGGAGATGAACCATGAGAGACTATGGACTTTGAAAAACAACCTGAGGGTTTTGAAGGAGGGGGGGTGGGAGGTTGGGGGAGCCAGGTGGTAGGTATTATGGAGGGCACGCATTGCATGGAGCACTGGGTGTGTTGTAAAACTATGAATTCTGTTATGCTGAAAAGAAATGAAATTAATAAAAAAATGATGAAAACTGTAAATTTTGTTATGTATATATTACCAAAATTTTTTAAAAAATAAAAAAAAAATCATATGCTGCAAAAGAAGCATTTCAAATGGGAAAGAGTTCAAGCTAGTGTAATACCGGTGAGTAATGTTTTGAAGCCCCTCAAGTACTTAGGCAATTAAAATAAAATTAAGGAAGGGGAAGAAGAGCATTTCTTTCAAATAATCTCTCTGTTGGCTTTTTAGGAAAAGAAGTAACTGCTAAATGGCTGAGTCATCAAAATGATTACTCGTATTTACAACTTTGAAGCTTGCTTATAAAGTTTTCATTTGAAACCTTTACCTGACATTGTCAGCAGTGAGAACAATTACAGTTTCCAATAAAAATCTCATGTTTTTTGTATTTTGAAAATATACTAACAAAGTGAAGGAGTTCAAGACTTGTAAATACAGACAATTCAAACTGTCACACTGGCATTTTATTTTCCTAATAAATATAACTAAAGGAGTTACCTGTAAACTCATTTTTAAAATGCATTTTGGAAAACTAAAACAATCACAAAACTAAATGTGTTGAAAAAATTAAAAAAAAATTAGAATGGACGTGTGTGAGTTTAGCCCCCTTGAGGTAGAGATATATGAGAGGATATATAGATTTTTTTCCTTCTTAACAAATAAAGTTTTTATATTATTTTTGTGGAAACAGTTGCTATATAGAATAGTGTTGGATTCTTAGTTTCAAGTATTGGAAACATACTCTAATTTCAGTAGGAAAGGATATTATTAAAAAACGTGTGACTTAAGTCTTCAGAAAAATCAAAGAATAAAGTTTGGGAGTTACATATCTAAGAGAAATGCTACAATAATGCCAAATAACCCTTGAATTCTCTCCTGACAGCTTGTACTCCTAGATACTGAGCTAATATTTCCACTACTATATTCATTTGCAATTGGATGTGTCTCCTGCTGCCATGCTTTCTGAGATGGGTTATATTAATCCCAAGCTGTTCACCTAATTTGTAATTTCAATCACGGGGTGGGCATAACTGACTTGAGCCCTCAGAATATACTAAGTCTTATAAACATGAAGGCCAGGAGAGTAAAGAACTGGTATTATCAACTTCAATCGTGAGAGATGCAGAAATGGAGGTCAGATGTTAGACAGTGGAACAAAATGAAAAATATCAAGAGGGTTGGGCACTAAAAAAAAAAGAGAGAGAGAGAGAGAGATTCAGAGGGCTATGTCAAAATTAAGGTTCTATTATTAGTCTGCTGTATGATATTTAACATATGACCAAGATGGCCTTAATGTTCTCCTCAGCTTGACTAAACTTTAGACAGGTTTCCTCCTTATTTAAGTCCCTTAGGACATTAACTCTAGAAAACTTGCAAGTGTAAATTATTTCCCTCTCTCTTTGGATGTAAATCTTTTTTTGCCTCTTGCCAGTTTCATATCTGAGGATTGTCATTCTCAAGGACATGGGAGCCATTCCTTTGAAATACAATCATCTAGAATGTTAGGGCCTCTATCTCCTGCTCTCTGTGGAGGGAGCCTAACTTCAGTAAATACCAATTAGCAAACACAGATGGGCTTAATAATATGACAAATTCCCCACTAATGTCCATTCTACTGTTTTTCCACTGACTCACCCAAGCATTTTCACCTTTTATATTAATGGATTTCAACCTCTCTCCCTATTGCAATAGTTTTGATCCCTATTGAATATCTTTATTTTTTTAAGATTTTATTTGTCAGAGAGAGAGAGAGAGAGAGAGAGAAAGCGCACAAGCAGGTAGAGCAGCAGGCAAAGGGAGAAGCAGGTTTCCTGCAGAGCCAGGATCCCCATATGGGACTTGATCCTAGGGTCCTGGGATCACGACCTGAGCCAAAGGCAGATGCCCAACCAACTGAGCCACCTAGGCATCCCATTACTGCAGTAATCTTGAATAAAGTCTCCCATACCCATTTAATTCCATGTAGTGTAATGTTTCTCTGGCACAAATGATTAAAATATGTATAATTATATCAAAGAGTAGATACAGATATGATATATATGATAAATTGTATAATACACACATACATATATTACATGGCATATCTCTTTACCTATGTCCTACTGAAATGTAATTTTCATAAGAGGATAAAATCATCACTCACGTGCAGATATGAAATGAATTATGTGGAAAAACACATAAATAACATTTACTATTGTTTTTTAAAATAATGCTAAAAGGCTGAAGTAAAATGTAAGTAGCTATAAATAAATCTATTATTTCCTTTTGTGTACAGAACAAGCCTCCTTTTCTGTTTGGCACCTCTGTCATTGTGCGTTTTAAATATTTTACATAGCTTTGTCCAAGATTGTGTTTTGATCAACCTCCTGGCAGGACTGGGAACTTGCTCATTTCTGCTTCTAGTATATATGTTGCTCGGATTTTGTTGTTTTGTTTCATGGAATTCGATACAATGGAAGAATGGCATATTCTTCTAGGGAAATGGGCTCCTGAGTTGACCCACAAAATAGCATAATGTTCTTTGAGTTTTGCTTCCTTAGCCTTGCAGTGGAACAATCTGAAAGGGTATATCAAAGTCCATGAAAAAATGTACAAAATAGTAAGAGAAATTATATTGTAAACAAAGGTATGGAGAATGTTTTACTTAGAGTGTGTGAGTGCTATAGTTCTCAATGCAGGACTGTGATATTCATGTCCAACTTTGACCCAAGAGAATGTATGCAGTGCATTTCTAATTAGATTTTCTTGCATGGAGGTTATGAATCATAATTTTAATCCTTGATATATGGCATTTTATTATTCTGACCTTTCAGTAAAGGTACATGCTTGATTAGGAAACATTTGAAACACCCTTGCCATTGGAAGACAGAGTTGTAAATGGTAAAAGCAATGAAATAAGCCCCCAACTCAATATAGACTCTCCAAAGGTCAAGATGAAGCAGCCCGTCTATTTAACTGCACAAATATATGAGTCATTCATTGAAGTACAAGGCAGTTTCATGACAAAGATCATAAAACAAAAGCAATGGCCTTATATTGAGTTTATAGTCTATATTAATAAGATAAAATTCTATGTATTTTAATATACATATGTGTAATATTCTGGAAACTATAATTCTGTAGGTGACATGACAGCAATTTGTACTCTATAAAGTTTGACAGATATTCCATTAGTTTGATTTAAAAAGGCTGCCAATGAATTAAAGAAGTTTCATCAGCAACAAAGGCATTCCTAATAACTTCTTTAAGAAACAAAAACAAAACAAAACAAAAAAAAAACCCTTTCTTATTCAAGTTTGTTGCTGTTTTGCTTTTCTGTGAGAATTAATGGAGTGTTTTCGGTTCTCTTGAATTATTAAGCTTCCGATATGCTTTTTTAAAGCCACTGTCTGTAAAGGCTACCTTCAGAACTGTTGCCTCAGCACAAATAAATGACTTTGAAAAATCAAAACAAAACAAAAAAACTATTGACTTAAAAACAGATATATTTGAAGGGGAGAAAAAGGAAATAATGTCATCATTAGATTTTAGTGTTTATAGTGTATACTCTTAAATCATATATTGGGACCTAAGATAATTCTAGTTACCTAAAAGGAACTTTTTAAGTTTTTGAAATATTTTTGTTCATCCAATTTATAAAATGGGAAAAGCTAATAGGGTTTTTAAAAAGTATTAAGTATTTCAATAAAGCAGTGGGATACAAGTTCCTAAATCCTAGAAATTGTTGTTTAATCTATTTAAATAAGGCTTTGTTGAGTTTTAAAAATAGTCTTCCTTATATTAATTTGATATATACAAATGGACCAATTGCTTCAATTCTTATTCCCCATTTAATCATACTACTGAACAAAAGTTCTAAAAAGCCTTTGCCATCATTCACAAGTATTTTATATTTGAAACTCCTCTACATATCCTATGTACTTCTTATGTAGAGCTAACCTTTCTCAATATTTAATTGTCCTCTTCTGGCTTTCATGGAATAAATTAACCTGACCTCATTATTTATACCTTTGACCTACATGTAGGGCAATGGGATTTATGTGTGATGTTCACTGGTACTGTTAAACAGGATGCTCATTTTCTAACACGATTGAGACATTCAGAACATTTTTTTTCAAGTCTCATTGCTTTGCCATTCATGAGAATGAAGTATCTTTTTTTTTTAAGATTTTACTTATTTATTTGACAGGCAGAGATCACAAGTAGGCAGAGAGGCAGGCAGAGAGAGAGAGGAGGAAGCAGGCTCCCTGCCGAGGAGAGAGCCCAACATGGGGCTTGATCACAGGACCCTGGGATCATGACCTGAGCTGAAGGCAGAGGCTTTAACCAACTGAGCCACCCAGACACCCCGAGAATGAAGTATCTTAATGTGATATAGGAATAAAGGGAAAATTAGCAGTATTTTAAATTATAATACAATACGATATCTTCTGGGGGAAAAATGTGAATTATGTACATTCCTCAAAGATAAAATAAAAACACCAATATTATAGGATCTTTACAGGCTTCATAACACTATAATAATATTGTTTCATAAAATTAAACAAGATTGCTGGGGTAATATAGTAAGACTATTGTGTTCATGTTAAACAATGAGAACACTGAGAAAAATGAAGAAAAAGAAAAAAAGGAATAAATGACTCACATGTGTCTGAAAAGCAATTTAGTAACTGAAGCAATCATTTCACAATGGCACTACGTGCAAAAGGTTCAAAACATCATTTTCTCTCAAACTTTCAGACTGTTTCTAGTCTATACAAGTTAACATAAAGGAGACTGGAAGGAGAACCTGGAGTAGTAAGTGTTTAGGGTGGGGAAAGTGGTCTGTGTTAGGAGTAGATGACTCAAGATTACTCTCCCTCAGAGGAAGAAAAAACACCGTGATTCAGTTTGTAGCTATTAAAACAGTTAGTTTCATTTTAGTTTTAGAGAGCGGTCTCCATATATAAAAATCTTAACCCCTTCTTTGACACTTTACCCATTTCCAGCATATCATTTAGGAATCAAGTTTGCTCTTTTAATGAACCTGACCTTATCATAAAACCAGTCAACAATTAGCAGAGGGAGTTTAGGCATCCTGGGCAAAGAAGGTTGAATTAATAACCACTTTATTGAAAACAAGACTAAAAAGACAGAATTTCTGATAGTATATTAGAACAGGAAAGGGCTAGGGAGCAAGTGGAGGGACAGCCTAGTGTGAGGGCAAGATCCCAACTATAGAAGGCTGATTAAGCACTGGATAATTGGAAACATGGAGTTAATAAATGGAATTAAATTTTTGATTCTTGGTACAATGGTTAAAGAATGTCTTTAAGTCTCTTGTATATCCTGTAGATGACAGCAGAGGCCTATTTATTCTTTAGAGATTTTCTTTTATTTAGGCATGTTAAAATTTATTAGTTGTCTTTTTTAAGGTAAGGTTTTCAGTTAATTCTTTTCTGTATTACTATGTTTTGCTGAACGTGTTTTACTGGTTGTCCCTAGAGCACAAAAGTAATCCCTATTCCACCCATAATTAATATGGATGTCCAAACTCATGATACCACACACATGCTAATGAGATACAAAAAGATCTCCTACTCATATATTGAGGTTTTCTGAGGAGCCAAAGGTAGCCACCCAAGCTGGTCTGAAATGGCTTGAGCAAGGAGTATATTTCTGATTGCAGATGGGCAGGGGAGTAGGGGGAGGGGAGGATGTTTTTATGGGCTCAGATTTCCATGGATTGAACTTCCTCACCAATGATAAGGGAGGCACCAAGCATGCCTTAATAAATACATATATATATGTATATATATATATAAAGTATCATTTGTTCATCCAAATGTGGGCCAAGAAGGAAGTGAGAAAAGTAGTCAATATTCAAAAATCAAAACTTGATCTGACTGTCCTTTTTAGATGGACAAATAAAAAAATACAATTTTATTTAGAGACAGAAAAAACAGGAGTAAAGTAAAAGTCAAACTATCCACTACTTCAATTTTCTGTTTTAGTTATGAGCCCTAATAAAAACTTCCTTCTATAAAATGATCCCCTCTCATGACCTATTTGAAGATTTTTTAAAAAATTATTTGACAGACAGAGATTACAAGTAGTCAAGAGAGGAAGGCAGGGAGAGAGAGGAGGAAGCAGGCTCTCCATGGAGCAGAGAGCCCGACGTGGGGCTCGATCCCAGGACCCTGGGACCATGACCCAAGCCGAAACCAGAGGCTTTAACCCACTGAGCCACCCAGGCGCCCCTCATGACCTATTTGAAGTATACCTACTTATCCTTAATAATCACTCCTAATGATAAATGTTTTCTATTCCAAAAAGCCCTATCTTGAGTTTCCAAATGGACTTTAATTCTCCCCTCTGTGTTTCCTTAGTGACTCATTTATATATTTACTGTAACATCTCCCATTTTGTGTGAACATTTGTTACATGTTGTTGAATTATGTTTTTCTTACTCTCCAGAATTTAGGATGGAAGTCTGAACTTTAGACAAAAAAAAGAAGTTACTAAGGACCTTGAGCTATCATTCATTTGATCATTAAGATCCACTCTCCAACTTTCTCCATCTTTCTCCATTCTTCTCTCTACCCCACATGAAACACATTAGATTTTCTTGCCCTCTGGCTTTTATTTAGTTTTAGCCAATGTAGAACATTGGAAGATACAGAAAGGATAATCTAGGGAGGTATATGGTTAACCTTGGAGTAACTGCAACCTTTCTACTCAATTTCTTCTTTAGTTTCTGATAAATGTTTCCTCCTCTTGTTTTTTTAATGTTGTCAGAGCCCGAGGGTGCTGCCCACCCTTTATGATTCTCTTCTCTTTGTCCATCACTTTGTCAGATGTACTATTATTAAACTCTGCTTGAAAAATATTGAAGATGTCATTTATTTTCTGTCAGGAGCCTGCTTTATACATATTCCAAGATTATTGAAAAATGCTGCAAAAATCTGTGCAGGAATTACTAAGGGATACAACATAACACTCAGCTTTATCACTCATGAAAGTTTTTAAGAGGAGACCAGAGATTCAGAAAGAGATTCATTGATAATTTTATGAATGCTTTGATTATTCTCCTCTACTCTCCCAAACTCTAGATGAATGGATTGTTTGCAAGAAGGAAAGCCAGGCACTTCAGTCTTAAGTTACAGAATTGCTGGTTGCAGAAATTATTGAACCATCTTCTTATAGATTCTTGAATGCAGTATGGTGTATTTGTTTTCTATTGTTGCTGTAACAAGTTGCCACACTTAGTGGTTTAAAGCAATGCACATTATTATTTAAAAGTCCTGAAGTTCAGAAATCTGAAATGGGTCTTTATAGGGCTAAAATTAGAGCTGTTTAGAGCTCTATTCCTTCTATAGCTCTCTGTTCCTTGCACTTTTTCAGCTTTCAGAAGCTCCTTGAATTCCTTTTCCACATCACTCAAAACTCTGCTCCCATTGTCACATCTCCTCTTTCTCACCTCTTCTCTTTCTTTCTATGTTATATGGACTTTGGTGATTACACTGGGCCTATCTAGATGATTTTGGATAATCAACTCCCATTTCAACTTTCTTAAGATAAGCACATATACAAAATCCTTTGGTCCTTATAAGGTAACATGTTCACAAGGTCTGAGTTTTGGAATATAGATATCTTTGGGGGGGGGGTCATTATTCAACCTACCACACATGGCGACTTTTGGGGATATGTAGTAATTGGGGCATATGTGAGCATAGACTCTAGTTCTTGCTTACCAAGTTAAAAAAATATGAAGATTAATTGGAAGCTGTACTTGTTGCCATTTGGATAAACTGCACTTTTACCTTTTAGAAGAACTAGAATATGTGGCATTCTATGGCATAATGAACTCAATGGGAATAGATGCCTTGAGTCATTACCGATAAATCAAACTATAGGCGCCTTACCAGTGAGGATGAACTTCAGCAGTAAGTAGTTTTGTATGGCATACCTGCTCAAGAACATAATATAATGTGGAGGGAGGATGGTACCACAAGATCAGTGGAAGAGGTGGTGTCCCATGTCAGAGAATGGTGCAGTGTGTCAACGTAGAGAGAAAAGGTAAATACAAGTGCAGTGGAGATACCATGTGAGTATCTCCAATGCCAGTGGCACAATGACTAGCAAATCTCATCTAAAAAAGTAGTTAAAACAGCACCAGGCAAACAAGGGGGCTGTAGCACCTTTTTTCTCCATCCTCTCTTAACCATGCCCCTAGAATATCAGGGAGGAAAGAGGAAATAAAAAGGAAGCATTCTGGTGTGGACACTATGACACCGGTGATTCCTAAACTGCAGGAAAGCACTGTCTTAAGGAAAAGGGCATTATTGGCATTTTATGTGAGATTTGGTATTTTTTTTTTATTATTAAATGGGAATGGATGTTTTAATAAGTAAACACAATATATTTCATAATTATAGAAATTGTCCTGGTATATGTTTGAGAGTGTGAACCAAAAAATCCAAGAGAGCACATTTGAAGATAATAAAATATAGCCATAGTTTATTTTTAGCTTATCAAGTACATCTCATTCAAAAAGGGAAAAAAACTATGCAGATTAACATCATTAATGTTAAACTCCTTTTCTCTACTTTCTGATTCTGAGTACAAACAGTACTAATAATTTGAGTGTGATAGGGTTATGCCTCTGTATATCCCTTCTTTTGTTTATTTAATTATATTCTGGAGGAAAGGGGAGCCTTTTAAATTAATAATGCATCAATGCATGCTCTGATAAATGCTAAATATTACAAAAAGAAAAGTCATTTGTTTGTACACATTTGTTTTCTGATATATGTGAAAGACTTTAAAAAAATGTACAAAAGACTGCAGATACTTTCCTGGACATTCTAAATTGGGTTCAGAAAATTAGTTTTTACATTACATTGCAGCACACCCGGGTGGAATAAGGTTAACAAGAATAACAATAAAAACAATAACACAAACACATGCACCAATAAAACTAACAAAAAACATGCAAATAAAAAAAAGACTTTGGGGCTGGTAAGAAGGTAAAGGAATAAAACTAGGGGAAAGAAGGAAAATCAGGAATAACCTTTATGAGTTAACACAACCAACTTTGGAGTAGAAAACAAAGTATACATTTTACACCATTTGCCATAAATACAGTGTATTCATCATCATCAAATAAGGCATAATAAGTATTAAACAGAAGCTTTCAGAAAATATGAAAGTTTCCCTCATAAAAATGGTATTTCATGGATTTCTTCGTTTTGCATTTCATGGGTATCCACCACTTAACTTTCTAAAGCTGAGGAGTTTACCAGCATGTTTACCATGAAAAAACATTTTAAAAAATTTAGGTTTAATTAAAGCAAGGTACAAAATCATCATATCAAAATTCCAAGTGCCGTAAAAGAAAAAAAATTGATCTGTGTAAATAGCATATATAAACATATAATTACAGAATAATTTATATCAATCATTTTTAATTAGAATAGTATTTTTGCCTTTCATTGCAATTTCTCATGTTAGTCTGTCTTTTTTCATATATAGTCCTCCACATCAACATAACAATAGGGTGTAGACATTTATCTCTAATCAACAGCCATACATTCTCCATATTTATTATCAAAAACAACAATGACAACAACAACAAAATAAACAAAGTAGAAAGAAACTAAAAAGGAATAGGATAGAACAGTTAATAGGACTCATTTATTTTTATGTCTGCTTTCTGGTTTTTATTACATTGGAGTGATACATTTTTTATGAAAAATAATGTCTATTGTAGCCCACATACTCTGTGATACAAGTATCATATCGGGTCCATGGGGAGTTACCCAAACATTTTAGGTATTTTCAGGAGCTAATTTTGTCAAATAATTGTTTGAAGTATAGACAATTTTAACATTTATGTTTTACCATTAGTGTAGAAATTACAGAAAATGAAATGGGCTATCTGTTTATAACAATCAATTCATAAATTTAGTCCATTTCTTGAAGTCTTGATATCGTTGTCTTTAGAAAAGTTCCTGGCAATTAAGTTTTTATTAAGTGACAGCAATTATTGTATTGTTGCTTTAGGTGTTCTAAGTATTGGATTTGGAAAATTGACAAAAGTTCTGTAAAATTTCACAACAAAGATAAGAGCCCTTGTTAGTGGTAAAATCACTTCTTTTCGAGATTTTACAGGTCATGTTATTGTTCAGTCTGGACTTACATTCTCTGCTAGGATTTATAGGTGGATTAATATGTGAATATCAAAGATATTTGTCATTAAAACCATTTGACACATACATAATTGGTTTCTCCTTGCCCTAACAAATACCTCTATCTATAAATTTATATGTTTAAAAATCAAAACCCCATCTGTAATCTTAGATATCAATGGGGAAATAAAGAAGGAAATAAACATTACTTACTTGAAGTGATCAGGTGTAGAGATAAATTACCTAATTTAGACAAGGCATTTAATTCCATGGAGAGATAACTTACCTTGCAAAGGGTCTTTATTTCCAAAAGGAAGAACACTTTATTCTCTCTGTAAAATGATGCTCACATCTGGCAACAATTAAGAGAAATGGTACCATTTAGCCTCTTGAACTGCAACAATCACAAGAGAGCAAAGAATTGGAGAAAGAAATGCTAAATGAATGAGTGCAATGAACCACTGTATGAAGCAATTCAGATAAAATATTTCAGGTCAAAAAATAATGTTTTCAGGGGACAGTAATTTGACTACTTATTATGTAACTCATAACTTATAGAGGCCCTGACTTCTGAGATTTTGTGAGCAACTTTAATTTAGAGGTATATTGATGGAAATCCACACAGTTTTCAGCAAGTCAATTAGAAACAAACAGGAAGTTACCCTAATAGACTCACAAATTATAGTGTCTCCTCCCAGTACTTTTGACTTAAGTAACATCTATTATGGGCTAAGCAAGCAATATCATTGTTCAAATTTTTCTCAGTCCATTTTTTTCTTAACTCTAGAGAACTAATGCTGCCAAAGATGTCTCAGAACATGTGTCTATAATTCCCTTACGTGACTCCTGGGTCACTGGGAAACTGTTAACATTTAGTGAACTTTACACAATTAGCTCTGTCCTTTGGGTGTTCAAACATATTTCCTTTATCCTTACACTGTGTTTGGGAAAGGAAAATTTACAGTGGAGATGTAGTCATGCAATCTTCTTCATTACAGTCTCCCAGGGCACTTTACAATCATTAAAAGTTATAATTAGCACTGAAGTACATTCAACTCCTAAAAGGATCATTTTTTAAACTAATAACTTTTCTAACATCTGTATTTTAAAATCTCAAAACAGTTTAAGAGCTCCCAACCTCAAAAGATAATGACTTCCTAAGCATAGAGAAAAGAACCCAAAATGTTTTTAAATGCTCTGAAACTATTTCCTGATCCCCTCTAGATTCTGCTCATTGAAAACAGTAAACAATTTATGCCATTTAAATAAGGTTTTTTTTTATTTTATTTTAGAAAGTGTCAGGTAAGGAGATGAATAAAACTATAGTACTTTGGCAAAGGAGACCATGGTAAGAGTTATGAATTTTATTGTTGTAAGCATATTACTAGTTAAAATTAGGCCTTTACATTAATCTCTCCTGCATGTTTTTTAAGGAGTTTAGTTTCATATGTTACACATTGTTGGTTGGAAACTCAAGCTGTATATACAGTCTTTTCTCCCTAGCCATCATCCAGGTGGAGACATATGTGACACAAATCTAGCCAATGTCATTTTCAGGAACTCCAAAAGATCTTATGCTATTTGTAAGCTAACAAATTTGCCCATCACAGTTTCACAGATGTTGGTAGAAGACACAACTCTCCTGGATCAAGGACAGTTCACAACAGCAGTAACTAAGCATCATCATTTTATTTTTTAATTTAGTTTTTTTTTCAATTACTGAGAATTTTATTTTTTTCTATTATTATTGTTTTTATTTAAATTCAACTTGCCAGCCTATAACACATCATTAATTTCAGATGTAGTGTTCTCTAATTCATCAGTTGCATAGAACCCCTGTGCTCATCACGTCACCCAGTTGCCCCATCCTTCCCCACCCCCTCTTTTGCAACCTTCAGTTTGTTTCCCTGAGTCAAGAGTCTCTCATGGTTTGTCTCCCTCTCTGATTTCCTCCCATTCAGTATTCCCTCCCTTCTAATTTCTTATTAAGGCAAAGCTGAAAAATTTGGCCAGTAAAGGGCAAGACCTTTAAAGATTGAATCTATTACATAGATAGCAAAAAGCAAGAAAGGCAAAGGTGCCTCCTTCTGTGCCATTTGTTCCTAAATACAATACTGAAACAAAAGGGGACATGCGCCATGACAATACAGCCTGAGTGTTGGGAGACCCCGTGCTAAAGGAGCTGATGTGCTACAGCTAAGCAATTTTAGAACCTGCAGCTGTCCCCAAAGAAAGCAAGGCAGATAGCCTCACAGCTCATCATGAACTGAAGTCTATGAAAAAATTTCTCATGACTGCTTCCCAGGGGATGTGCAAGGCAAGTGGAAAGTGGCCTGGTAACGACTCTTCATAAACTTCTCATGATCTCGTGAGACAGAAGATCATAGGATATTCTGCGAAGACCAAAATCTCTTGCAGTCGAGTCTTGCCTACATAGTCTATGTAGAAATGTGCAAGGCCGTAAGGGCATCACCACTCATGCCCACAGATCACTTCCCATAGGCAATACAGTAAGAGCCAGATGTACCATGCACTCACAGTGGGTCACATTACAGGAGATGGACTTTCTGTTTAGGAAACCCCAAACTTTTATAATGGTTGCAAGCTAATATGTGTATCCTTTATCCCAGAAGGAGACACTATCTTGACTTTACAGGACAGCACACAAACTTGTCCTCTATGGAGGAAGAATCTATTTCCAAGTTTGTTCACCTTATAAATAACTGAAAGATTACAGAAAATGAAACACTGTCAGTGACTTTGCATACATGCAAAAGCATAAGAGACTCACAGAGAATTGTCTCCAAATAGTCCTGCATTAAGAAGTAGCAGGTTGCATTTCTCAGTAAAGCTTCTCAGAAAGATTTTGCTTTCCAGACTAAAACAAACAAAAAAATAGCTTCAGCAGTTCCAACATTGAATTCATAGCCTTTGCACCTACTCCCTCCCTCCAATAGAAATATAATGTCTAATGTATGGTAGGGACCAAGGGGCAGAGGACAAGAAGATTATACACAATACAGATGGTAGAATGGAAAAATAGAAGCCTATTTCTACAAAATATTGTCAAAGAGTTTTCATTGCTCTGGACTGCCCTCCTTCCATTTTTATATGAATTGTTTGTGTGTGTGAGTGTGTGTGTGTGTGTGTGTGTGTGCACATGTGAACATAAGGAGAAGAGAAGGAAGATGCTATTTGCTTAAGCAACTGAGAGGTAAACACTCTGTTGTTTGTATTTGAAAACATTCCTAATCAAAAAAGCTTGAATTCAGAGGAAAATATATGTCATGAATCTTTGATATTGAATACAATCTCAAATCTCCATTATTGAATAGAGCCAAACTCTCAAGTGATGCTTTTATTTCTAAATTGACATTGCTGCCCTATACTTAGATGTGTAACTTTAGGAAATATACTTAATCCACATTGGACTATTTCCTCTTTTTTTTTTTAAAGATTTATTTATTTATTTGACAGACAGAGATTACAAGCAGGCAAGAGAGGCAGGCAGGGAGAGAGAGGACGAAGCAGGCTCTCCACAGAGCAGAGAGCCCGATATGGGGCTCGATCCCAGGACCCTTGGGATCATGACCTGAGCTGAAAGCAGAGGCTTTAACCCACTGAGCCACCCAGGCGCCCCGGACTATTTCCTCTTTTGACACATTTGGGATAACAGTATCTAGTTGGTATGGTAGGAAGATTAAGTTATAATCATTATGAATATATCTCTGAGGCCCATATTGGCTTAATAAATATCAGTTTCCTTAGAGCAATTGCTCCTGCTAATCTCCTGTGAAGATAATGAAGATTGAGATTTCTTTTATCCACATTCTGCTTCAAAAATCTTTTTACTGGGGGTGCCTGGATGGCTCAGTGGGTTAAGCTTCTGCCTTCAGCTCAGGTCATGGCCCCAGAGTCCTGGGATTAAGCCCCGCATTGGGCTCTCTGCTTGGCAGGGAATCTGCCTCCTCCTCTCTCTGCCTCCCTCTCTGCCTACTTGTGATCTCTCTCTCTCTCTCTCTGTGATAAATAAATAAAAATCTTTTAAAAAATCTTTTTACTAATTTCTAAGCATATCATTAAAATCAAAAGTTTAATAGGGATTTTTACATATATTTTATCCCGACATCATGTTTGGTAATAATTTATGTTCATAGACTTTTTTAAACTGTTTTATCATGGAACCAAACATATCAGGAGTAATTTGGTTGACCATTATTCTACTGGAAAATAGGTTTACTTAATTTCTTTTAACAAGTCTTGGGGTAAAAAATAAGTATTTTAATTATTATTTTTATTATTAATTATTTTTTATTTATATTATATTATATTATATTATAAATATATATAATCTAATATAATAAAAATATAATTATATTATATTATATATATTATATGTAATATATATAATATATAATATATATTATATATATTATTTATAATAATTTTTTTATTTATAAAAAATTATAAAATTTATAAAAAAATAATTTTTTATTATATTAAATTAAATATAATATAATTATATATAAAAAGATAAATAAATTATATATATAATATATATTATTTATATTACATATAATATATATAATATAATATATTTATATTATATTATATTAATAATAATTAATTATTATTAAAAAAACCTATAAACAAGGCAATATTTATTTTTTGTTTTGTGATCTTTGTTGTTTTAGATATTTGGGAAGGTATTTTAGGTAAACATGTTTATCTATAGAGAGAAAAATAAGAATGCTTTTAAAAGAAGTGATAATTTGGAGTTTGAGTGGAGTATTAGATTTTTGGAACATTTGTCCATTTTGGATTCAACTTGCAAATATTTTGTTGAGAATTTTTGAATCAATATTCATAAGAGATATGGGTCTGCAGTTTTCCTTCACTGTAATGTGTATCTGATTTTGTTTAGGGTAATTATGGCCTTATAGAATAAATTATGAAGTATTTACTCCACTCCTAATATCTAGAAGAAATTACGGAGAAATAATATCATTTTTTTCTAAATGATTGGTAGAGATAATCTCAACAAATATTAACTATAAGAATATGTGAATGCGCTCATGATCAGTGTACAGAAGTTGAGAAAAAAAAACTATAGCCCAAAACAGTTGAGCTATAAAAAATGTTAACATTGACTATAAAATCACAATAACTAATTACTATAACATTAATTATAATAGTTATTTAAAAAGAATGATATTATTCTATTACACCAATCAAGACAGACTGAGACATAACATTTTTCATGAATGACTGATTGGACATAGGAGTGCAAGTGTGAAGGACTGAGTTCAGTGTTATCAGCATTTGGGCTGAATTCAAGACCTAGTCAAATGTCAACATGGTGCACTAAAGGAATTTGTACCCAGTGATTGAATATTATTTGTCAAAGGCATTGCTAATTATGACAGTAATCACATTAAACAGTGCTACTCTAAGTCTCTATATTTCACAAATGATAATGTGCTTAAAGAAAAAGCTAACAATTTTTAATTCCTTTCACTCCAGCAACGCGCTACTCCCACAAGACACCATGCTGATTCCCTGGATCAAAAGATAGAACTCTCTGTAAAGGCATCAGATGATAGGATTTAGGAACCTTCTGGTAATTTATGATAGGCTTATGCTAATTATTTAGCATTAATACTACACTTATGCTAGTACTAGTGATTGGAAGCCTGGATGAATGGAAAAATACATGGGTGGAGTCATATTAGAAACAAGAGGTTTTCAAGATCCTCAGAAGTTTGGATATATTTTTCATTTCCTATCACTCCTGAGCAAGAAATCCCATTCTCCCTGATCCTCAAGATCTCAAATTAAAGTCCTAGGGAGAAGGCAATAGAATTAAAGCCTAAGGACAAGTCTCTAAGATATTATAAACCTGAGGAGCTATGGCATTGGGTCTCCTCATTTAAATGAGTTTGGAACTCAGGTTGGGTAGAGGTATTTTTTTACTTCATCAGAATTAATAGACCTTAGCAGCACTGGCGTGAGGACTCTGTAAATTCATGATTCTGGTTCTAGAAATTTTGGCAAAGTCAATCATCTTCAGTTATGCATTACATTAATGTGGGACAATTCAGATGGATGTTAATGGCAAAATAACCATTAACGGTAGTAGTGGCAGCCCTGAAAGCTGACTTCATAAAGGGTTGTAAAATGTATATATTGCTTTTAAAATACATGAAGAATTTATTTTCTGCAACTTATTTGAGATTCTGTAAGAGCTCCTGTCCCATTCATTGGTAGCAGGTATAAGGAAAAATGGTGAAGACACCAAAATGGCCAAAAATGATTATTCCCCCACTGAGTGTCCCTTCCAGGTTATCTTTGCTTTTCGTTGATTTAGCCATTTAAAAAATTTGAAAGTTGTATAAATAATTTAAAATTAAATATTTTTATCCATAAAAATACAAATTGTGTCTGTTGAAGACACATAAAAATTGCCCTGTGGATATTGACCAATGTTTTATAAATTAATTTTACCCTTCTTAATAGTCATTTACATGAGTGTTTTAAAATTCTCCTTTGAACTACCTATGACACCTACTGGTTACATCATTAATTAATGAATTGAAAAAAAATTTTTGAGACATAAGAAATAATGTAGTTTTTCTTTGTAAGTAAAATAATTTATTTAGATCTTGTATTTTTTTGAGGATATGTTAATTAATTATTTGATTTCTTTTATAGATCCATCCAGATTATCTATTTCTCTTTGCATGAATTTTGGTAGTTTGCATCTTTCGAGAAGTTGATCTACTTAATACAGGTTATCAAATTTAAGAGCATAGATTTGTTCATAGTATTGCTTTGTTATCTTTTAATGTCCACAAGTCAGTAATGATGACCCACTTTTTAGTTCTTATATTGGTATTTGTGTTTGTCTTTTCTTAATTACCCTAGATAGAAATTTATCAATTTTACTGATCTTGTCAAAGAACTTTCTTTTTACTTTTCTCTATTGTTTTCCTGTTTTCAATTTGATTGATTTCTGCTCTTTTTTCCTCCTCCTGCTTACGATGAGTTTTAACTGCTCTTTTTTTTACTAGCCTGCTAGAATGGAAAATTTGGTACTTGAATTTTTATTTTCTTACACATATATCCAAAGTTATGTTTCTTCTCTAAACAAAATTGATAATATGGTTTACAAAATTTGATCGGTTCCCTTATTTGTTCATTTACTTCAAATAATTTTTCATTTCTTTTGAGGCTTTCTTTGACCCAAGGTAGTTAGAAGTGTGATTTCATTACCACCTGCTTACCACTATTTTACTCTCCCTCCCTTTAAAACAAAAATCCTTGAAAAAGTCATTTCTATTTGTTTTTCCCAAGTGTTCAATTTTTGTTCTTTTGAAAGTCAGTCGAATTGACCCATGTTTGTTACATTATGGTTCTGATTGTCCCTATTTACAGATGACATAATTCTTATATAGAAAGTTTTGAAGATGACATGCACAGTTAGAATTCAGGACAGTGGCAGGATACCAAGTCATCAACAAACAAAAACCAGCTATGTTTTTATAAACTAATATGAAACTATCTGAAAAGAAAATTAGGAAAGCAATCTCATTCACAGTAACATTCAAAATAATAAAATACTTAGGAACAAACTTAACCAAGGAGATGGGAGACTTGTATACTGAAAACTGCAAAGCCCTGATGAAAGACATTTTTAAAATACAAACAATGAAAACCATGATCTGTTTGTGGATTGAAAGACTTAAAATTTTAAAGTGTCTGCACTATCCAAAGTGATAAAAAATTGAATGAAATCCCTATAAAAATTCCAATGCCATTTTTTACAGAAATAAAGGGATAAAACAATTCTAAAATTCATATTAATCAGATCCCTGATAGTCAAATCAATCTTAAGAGAGAAGAACAAAGCTGGAGGAATCAGATATCCTGATTTCAAAATATATCACAAAGCTACAGTACTTAAAACAGTGCAGTACTGTCAAAAAGACAGATATATAGAATGATGGAATAGAATTGAGACCAAAAATAAATACTCATCTATAAAATCAACTGCATCTATAAAGTCAACTTATCATTTTCAAGTGTGCCAAGAATGTACAATAGGCACAGTCTCTCCCATTAAATTATTTTGGGGAAATTGGATATGAACAACCAAAATAAAATTGGACTCATTTTAAACCATAAACAAACAAACAAACAAAAAAACAATTCAAAAATGAACTAAAGACTTACAGACTTTTTAAGAACTAAAGACTTAAGACCTGAAATCATAAAATTTCTGGAAGAAAACAAAAGGGAAAAGCTCCTCAACATTGGTCTTGGCACTGGTTTGGTAGGTATGAAACAATAATCACAGTCAACAACAATAAAAACATAGAAGTAGATCAACATTGAACAACAAAACATTTTGAGCAGCCCATAATCAAAGAAGTGAAAGGCAAAATGGGAGAAAATATTTGCAAACCAGATATCTGATAAAGGATTAATTTTCAAAATTTATAAGGAAGTGCTACAACTAAATAGAAAAAAACATAAAAATAAATTTAAAAAATGGTCTATAGCCTTGAATAGACATACCTCTAAAGAAGACATAAGAATAGGCATCAAGAACATGAAAAGATGCCTGGGGTACCTGGTGTCTCAGTTGGTTATGTGTCCAACTCTTGATTTTGGCTCAGGTCTTGATCTTGGGATCATGAGATCAAACCCACATGGGGCTCCTCAGTCAGCAAGGTGTCTGCATCTCTCTCTTTCTTTCTCCTTCTCCCTCTTCCTGCCCTCCTCATGCATGTGCACTCTCTCTCTAAAACAAATAACTCTCAAAAAATCTTAAAAAAAAAAGGTGTTCAATACCACAAACATCAGGAAAATGCAAACTTATACCACAACCTATACCACATCACACTCCTGTTAAAATGACAATTATTTAAAAAAAAAATTAGAAATATGAGCAAGCATGTGGAGAAACTGGAACCCTTATTTATGTGGTGGGCATCTGATATAGGAAATAGTATGAAAATTCCTTAAAAACTAAAAATAGAACTACCATGGGACGCCTGGGTGACTCAGTTGGTTGGACGACTGCCTTCGGCTCAGGTCATGATCCTGGAGACCAGGGATCGAGTCCCGCATCAGGCTCCCAGCTCCACGGGGAGTCTGCTTCTCCCTCTGACCTTCTCCTCGCTCATGCTCTCTCACTGCCTCTCTCTCAAATAAATAAATAAAATCTTTAAAAAAAAATAGAACTACCATATGATCCAGCAATCCCACATTTGGGTACATATTCAAAATAAGTGAAATCAGAATCTTGAAGCGATATTAGCAACCTTGTGTTTTTTCCAGCACTAGTCACAATACCCAAGTTCTAATCACAATAGTCAAAAACCTTAAATGTCTACTGATAGATGAATAGAAAAGAAAATGTAAAGAAAATACCTACAATAGAATATTATTCAGCTTTAAAAAAGAAGGAACTCCTGCAGTATACAATATGGATGAAAAGATATAAGAAAACTACAGACAATATCTCTCATTAATAAGGATGCAAAAAATCCCCCCAAAATATTAGCAAACTAAATCCAACAATGGATGAAAAGAATGATACACTGTGACTAACTGGAATTTTTCCCAGGTACTCAAGGCTGATTTAACAATTGAAAATTAATTAATGTAATCCATCATATCAATAGGCTGAAGAACCAAAAAACATGATCAATAAATGCAGAATAAACATTTGACAAAAAAATCCATCTGCTATTCATAATACACATTCTCAGTAAACTACAACAGAGGGAAATTTTCTGTATTTGATAAAAAGTATTTGCAAAAACCCTACTGCTAACATCATAATGAATGGTAAGCTCAGATCTTTCCTAGATCAAGAAAAAGACCAAAAACAATCCCTCTCACCATGCTTTTCAACATCATATTGGAAGTTCTAGCCATAAGACAAGAAGAGGAAACAAAAGGTGTAGAGATGGAGAAAGAAGAAGAAAAAACATTCTGGTTTGCAAATGACATGGTGGTCATTTATGTAGAATATCTGAAGGAGTCAATAAAGAAACTCCTGGAACTGACAAGTGATTGTAGCAATATTGTAGCATATGAAGTTAAAAGATAAAAATTAATATAAATGTAAGTGTATTTGGAGTATGCAAACAGTTAAAAGAAAGCAAATAGTTAAAAGTTGGATTTTTTTAATGTAGAAATGAAATATGCAATAGATATTTAAACCAGAATTTAAACTGGATTCAGTTGAGGAGCGAACTTTAGTAAATTACATATAAGACTAAGGAAGACACCTGCAATGTTGCACAGATAAACAAAATTATAAGAGTAGTAAAATATTTGGATATAACATGGGAAGGTTGAGCATTCTAAAAGCTATTCCAGAAAAATAAAAATAAAAATAAAAAAGAATAGAAGAATGTGAAAGAACACGATACTGGAAAAGATGATTTTTGAAAAACATTTTTAAATTGAGGAAAATACAGATTTTCAGGTAAATGTACTTCAAGTACCAAATTTAACACATAAATTCAAACCAAGATATATCATAGTATAATTGATATCAGAAAAGGTAAAAGGGTACACTTGAAAGCTATAAGGGGTGGGACATGATGCAGATTATCTTCAAATGAACAATAAGGGAAGAATTTTCTCACTGGAAAAATTCTCTCTGTGATATTGCAGATATACCATACACATGTTGAAACAAAATAACTGCTAACTAGAACTATATACATTCTAACTATCACGTATGAAGGAAGGCAGATGGATAAACATATATAAAAGCTGAAAAATATTACTATTCATTAGTCTCTATTTAAAATACATATTATGCAACATAGTTTTTCATGGTGTTGACTGAAGAAAGGTTTGGGAGTAATCTAAACAAAGGATCATAGAATTTATAAATTCTCTACAAAATTTATTTAACTTATTTACTGTACTATAATAGTATTCACATATTTGTTGTTAAATGGATACACAATAAAATTTAAGGAAAGCTGATTTGGTGTTCAATGATGAGTTCAAGCATATTTTTAAAATTTTAGTCAAAATAAGGGTATTAATGCTCAATAATTATAGAGAAGCACTAAAACAATGAAGTGATAAATATATAATCTATACTTTAAAAATAAGGAAAGGGAAGAAAAGAGGGAATTAAACTAGATCTAATGAAAGCCAGAGAGGAAATCAGAATCAAATACTGAGAAAGGTAAAGAAATATACAAAATTTTAAAAGTAAACATAGGTCAAAATTAACTTAAAAATTAACAAAATTATGTGGTACTTGTGAATGATACATCAAACTCGTCACTTGGAAACGTTTAATCATAAACTACAAATCATTACTGAGTAAAAGTAAAGAACTAAGAAAGTAAAGGATATTCAATATTCATATGTTGGAAAAACGAATAAGATAAAATCATAAATTTTAAGCACAGCAAACTGTATATATAATACAATCTCAATAAAAATCGCAGCTCTGTGCGTGTATCTCTGTGTGTGTGTGTGCGTGTGTGTGTGGTGTGATCATAGATCTGTGGACCTTTAAAGGGGGGTAAAAAACTGATTCTAAAATTAATTTGGAAATGCAAAGGATAAAAGTGTCAGGGAATCCGAAGAAGTAGGACAAAACTTGACAATGTATACTACCAGATACCAAGATCCACTATAAAACACATTAATCAGGAAGTGCTTTGCAGGGAGGTATGCAAACTCATCACAAGAATATCCTAGAGATTCCCCAAATCTATCCATACATATATTTCACCTAATTATTGGGAAGGACAACACTGCAATACAGCGAAAGAATGTTTATTTCAATAAATAGTATTGTAGCAACTGGATATTCAAATAGAAAAAGAAACCTATCTTGATCCATACCACCATTGTAATTAAAGTAAATTCAAAAAGAAGTAAAAAT
>PISX010008804.1:0-79568 GCA_004024625.1 Mellivora capensis | reverse complement strand
GACATTGCTGCTATAAACATTCGGGTGCACGTGCCCCTTTGGATCACTACGTTTGTATCTTTAGGGTAAATACCCAGTAGTGCAATTGCTGGGTCATAGGGTAGTTCTATTTTCAACTTTTTGAGGAACCTCCATGCTGTTTTCCAGAGCGGTTGCACCAGCTTGCATTCCCACCAACAGTGTAGGAGGGTTCCCCTTTATCCACATCCTCGCCAGCATCTGTCATTTCCTGACTTGTTAATTTTAGCCATTCTGACTGGTGTGAGGTGATATCTCATTGTGGTTTTAATTTGTATTTCCCTGATGCCGAGTGATGTGGAGCACTTTTTCATGTGTCTGTTGGCCGTCTGGATGTCTTCTTTGTAGAAATGTCTGTTCATGTCCTCTGCCCATTTCTTGATTGGATTATTTGTTCTTTGGGTGTTGAGTTTGATAAGTTCTTTATAGATTTTGGACACTGGCCCTTTATCTGATATGTCGTTTGCAAATATCTTCTCCCATTCTGTCAGTTGTCTTTTGGTTTTGTTGACTGTTTAAGTAACAGAAAGAAATAGGGCTTCCAGCATCATAAAGACTTACCCTTCCTTAGTAGAGAGTGCTTTGTTTGTTTTATGCTTTGTTACTTTCTGTGTCCAGGGACTAAAGACTATGAATATCAACAAAGCAATTTAACCTATTTTATTAGGTCTCCAAGGCAGAAAAGAGTTTCAAAGTCCACAACTGGTTATATCTCAAATTCTAGTGTGGTTTTTTCATTTGTATTTTCTAGTTTATATTAAAAGTTTCTTTCTTTAGTGACATTACTACATTGTCTAAACTCTTTGGATTCAATTATATATTTTTGTTGTTGAATTTAGAATTAGAATAAACCAATAGATCTAGTTCAAATTTAAAATACATTCTGATACTATAAAAATTCATAGTAAGTTTTGCTTAGTATCCATGGGCTAGAAGGGGTTTGTGTAGATGAGTTATAAAAATGAACAAAAGCATTAATTCCTTTGAATGATTTTAATATGTTATTTATTGAAAGGAGGCAAACAACATATTTACTGTTCACAGTGGAAGAAAATAATAGCTAAAAGGGAGAGAAGATGAGAGAGAAAAACTATACTTTCAGAAGTAGTGAAAAATAAAAGATGGCTTCAAAGGACATTGGCATTTAGTATTAGGCTTTGAAAATGAGAAGGAATGTTTTTTCTGAAATATATACTCCCCCTCTTGAACTTTTTCTGGCCAGTAATATGCTTTATAATTCAGAATAACATAATTCTGTGCTCTTTACATTATTCAGATATTCAGAGTTGCATAAATGTTTTGAGAAGACACTTGAATTCATAGAAAGTTGATATGGGATTGTGTTAATAACTGAGCATTATTAGTAATGAGAGTCAAGGAATGGGTATAGTTAAAAAGGAGACAAATTCTGGGGGTGGGGTGGAAATAACTTGTGAGGAATCATTCCAGTCATGTTGGGTTTTTTTTTTCTCAATACAAATGGATTCTCTACTGCACAAGAGTGCATGTAGATAAAGGTATTATTTATGGCAAAGAGAGCAGAGGTCTATCCAGAAATTCTTCAAGATTTACCACTGGCTATTAATTTAAAAGAGAGAAAGAGAGAGGAAAAATGAGAGAAGGGGGGTGAGAGAAGGAAGGAGAGATAATTAATTTTCTCTAGAAAGTTGTGCCATGTGTTAATACTATAATTCTCTTGTTAACCATTTTTTTCAGAATTACAATAAAAATTATTCACCTTTGTGACTTTAAATAACTTTGATAACATATGTGTTTAATTTTCACAATATATATTAAAATTTGGGAGCTATAACTAAACCTATTTGAGTATTATAATAATTCCTTCTTTGTAACATATTGTTAGAAAAATGATATGGTCATATCCTAGTCTGTTGTAAAATGTGCCTCTTAAAATCTTAGTGCTATTTTTCATGATCAGACTTACTTATGTGTGTCAAGCATGATTAGTCTTCTAAGCCTAAAGTGATACAGTCAAGTAGTTAATAATTGTTAGTTTCAAGTTGTTAGACATACTAACCATAAATATTCACTGTCAAGACTATTAGAATATATTATTGAAAATAAAACAAATATATTCTATTAAAAGCCTTATTAAATCTGCCCAATAAAGTACTAAAATTATCTCAACTTTATATAGACCTCATCAACCCTTAAGAATAATTGCCTCTGTGAGCTTCTTAAAGAACCTAGATGCTACCATCCAACAAAAATGAGGATCAGAATTCCAATAAAACTAAGGATCAGAATTAAGACACATTACCTTTAAGCAAAATGAGTCTGAAATAACAATGATGTATCTATGTGGAGCTGTTATATAAGCAGTTGAAGACAGATGTACATAATTAGAATTAAAAAATGAGGCAATTACGAGATTTAGGAGTTGAGAGTTTTAAACATGATCTTTTTAATTATATTATTTTATAGTTGGTAGAAAGAAAATGAGTACCCATACAGGATCCTGATGAATTCCTACAGCTGGGTTGGTAGGGGTAACTTGAATATGCAAGAAAGGTAAAAAAAAGTGTCAAGTAAGCAATAAAACCTAACGAAATCAATAGGGAATTCTTAGAAAACTTAAGAGCATTGCTTTAGAAAAAAATATACTTAATATAATACACATTTCAGTATTTCAAGAAGTGAGTAAAATATCTGTTAAGGAAATTAATAGCATGAAATGTAGCTATGATTTATAAAAGCAATACCTTGTAATATGCTAGTGTATATTTTTTGCTATATCATAGCAACCTTCTGATATAACTTCTCTTTTACTTAGGAATGATATTGTTCTGTCAAATGCTATTTTTTGGCAAACTGGTTTGTTTTTGAAAATTTGTCTCTAAATCATTATATCTATGCAAATACATATGTGTATAATATATATGCATATGTTTTTATAATTGAGTCAAACAGGTATTATCTTCATTTTGTCAGTAAGTTTTTAAATATAGTTTTATCTATGAAATACCTATGTATGTATATAATTATTTCAGTGATTTTTACTTATTTTTGTTAGGCATCTTTTATCGTTTGTATATTGGTTTTTAAGAAGGAAGGTTGTAAATTTCACCTTTTGTCTATGCTTCAGAATAGTTTCACCCATATCCAAACCATCATTTCTTAGACATGCATGGAGGCAGTCAGTGAAATTAGTGGAACCATCTTTAATACAGTTTCTCAGTTTTTGGTCATTAATTCCTCTGCTCTGGTTTTTCCAGTTGGTTTTCAGTTAAAAGTGAGAATTTATACTAAATCACCTAGAATTCAAGGAGACCCCTACCAAATAACCACTATCTTTACATCTTTATAAATCTGGTTTCTTTGCTCATGCCTTCCAGCTCTTAACTGAGGCATATTCTTAATGTATACACACCTATATATTACATGAGCTAAAACTCAAAGGTTAAGTAAATGCCATATGTTGTCTTTTCCAGAATATCTAGTTACCTAGTATTGGGAGACCAAGTAAGCTTAATCTAATTTGTATTTCTGTTTGATTAAGTGGGTAATTTATATTGAAATAGGAAAAATATAATTGCTATTGAGTGTATACCAATATTCATTGAATTTCTAACAATTCAATATATGCAATGCTACAGGAAATTTATATAGATTATCTTTAATCCTTACCATAACTGACCCTAACCCTAACCCTAACCCTTTATAAGGTAGTTATTATTATTTCTCTTTTTATACTCATAATCTTGAAGGCTTGTGATATTAAGTAATCAGCCCCAAATACTTCACTAAACAAATATTTGTTAGGCACATATGGATGCCTGGTTTAAAATTATATATGCTAAAGTCTTAAATTAACCCACTGATTTCCAAATCAGTGATAATTCAATAAAATTTTTTATCTAAAATATAACATCTCTCACCCAGTCTCCTTATACTTGCCAGAGATTGTAGATAAAAGAAAAAAACTCATATTGGGTAGGAAATGTAATAAATGTGTAAAAGAAATGTATAAAAGAAATGTAATAAAAATTAGAGGATATTTTAAAGATTTTTTTAAAAACCATTTAAAAAACATGAGAAACATTACTTCTTTACATTTAAGCTGTTGTAAATGTTATATGTAATAATATAACTGAAATATAGTATTATAAATGGCACAGAACATTGGGTTAAAACAATTATTCTAAATCTCCCACTTTCTTTTTTCAATATTCTTAAAGATGAGAGGTATATCTTCCCAAATATCTTAATATCAGAAAATGTGTGATACATGCACTTACCAAAAGTAAGCCACTTAGTATGTTTTCTTTAAAAATTCCCTTTATTCAGGTGTGTCTGGGTGGCTCAGCCGTTAAGCCTCTGCCTTGCCTTTGGCTCAGGTCATAATCCCAGGGTCCTGGGATTGAGCCCCACATCGAGCCCCACATTGGGCTCCCTGCTCTGCGGGAAGCCTGCTTCTCCCTCTCCTGCTCCACCTGCTTGTGTTCCCTCTCTCACTATGTCTTTCTCTGTCAAATAAATAAATAAAATCTTTAAAAAATAAAAATTCCCTTTATTTTATAATATTATATAACATTTTCTATTGATAATAAACTTTTGACATTTTTCTTCCACATGCAGCCAGAATTAATTAATCTTTTAATAATTTAGTAATTCATTATTGAATAATATTTAATAGTTTATTTAATTGTCCTAATATTCTATTATCATAATATAGCCTGAACATATTTATATATGCAGATTTATAGTTATGTAAATATATTCACATATTTATTTTATGCAGAGTTGTCTTTTTATTTCCTTACAAAAATATTCCCAATTTAAAATTATAGGGTCAGAGGAAATTAGGAATTAAAATGTTGGTACATATTGAATTGGAAGCATTTGTTAATACATATGTTTTCATGTTTTAGTTGATCATATCCAACACTGTTGAGCGTGGTTTTGGCAATATCTACTCCAATTGCTTAAACAAATACGTTATGCACTACCACATTCTGTCCTATGTTGATATCCATAGAAATGTATGCATGTGTGAACAGAAGACAAGCTCAACAGTATTAATGCCAATGTTTAGAATAGCACCAGAATAGAAAAAAATTCTAAAAGTCTATCAGTAACAAATGAATGAGTAAACTTATGTAGCAGTATGTATGTAGAGTAATAATAACATGTGCAATAATAATAAATATGTACAAGATAATGCTAAAACCAAAAATGTGGGTGAATGTTGGATTAAAAAAAAATCTCTGTATTGGTCCTCTAATATAAAGTTCACAAATAACCAAAACTACTAAATTATGATAGAAAATGGTATTATGAACTTTATGTGAAGAGGTAGATATTAACGATTGAGAAGAACAGTAGCTTTTGAGCTGCTGATAATGTTCTGTGTCTTGACCTGAATGGCAGGTACACAAATGTGCTTTGTGATTAATTGTGAAGATGCACACTTGTGATCATATATTTCTTTATATATTCAAGTGATTCTATTACATCTTTCATTAAACCAAATGTTTTGATTTTTTCTGCTTATTTAAATGCTGTTGACAGCTGAGAATTGCAAGACTTTATGATGACTTGTTCTTTCATTTTTATTTTCTCTCTTTGTATGGTTGTTTAGTTTTCAGTGTATTACTCCTACTCCATTCTTTTTTTTTTTTTAAGATTCTATTTATTTATTTGACAGAGATCATAAGTAGAGAGAGGGGGAAGCAGGCTCCCTGCCGAGCAGAGAGCCTGATTCCGGCTCAATCTCAGGACCCTGAGATCATGACCTGAGCTAAAGGCAGAGGCTTAACCCACTGAGCCACCCAGCTGCCCCCTCCTACTCCATTTCTAACCTATCTTCTCATGTTATAAATCCTGTCTCCATTAATGCATTGTAATACAAATGCACGTATATATTGCTACTATTAAATGATAAGAATTTTCAATAAAGTACAACTTTCATGTGCCTTTACAACTAGGTTATTTTTGTATGCTTCATATTCAGCTGTCTTAAGGTCAGTTCACATTCCATTAGGTTTTAATTGATTTTGGCCCAACTTGACTGATCTTGATCCCAAGCAATGAGTCGTATTTATCCATTTGTCCTGTAGACCACCTGTTCTCCAGGGCACGTTTTTCTCATCCAGTGCAAGAGGTCAAGCCAAATTACACAGTCATACTGAAAGACTCTCTTTACTTCACATATGCCAACATCCCACTTAACAGAGCAGATGCCATAGACAATCCCAGCGTCACTGAGGAAGAAAAATGTGTCCTACCTAGGACCAAGATGAAGGTGGAGCTATTGAGAAAAAGTTGTACAACTGAAGGTGTGATTTGTGTTTATTTAGATTTTTGATAGTTTTTTAAAGATTTTTTTAAAATTTTATTTGAGAGGGAGAGAGCAAGAGAGAGCATAGGGATGGGAGAGCAGGGAAGGGGCAGAGGGAGATGAAGAAAGCAGACTCCCCACTGAGCATGCAGCCCAATGTGGGGTATGATCCCAGGACCCTGAAATCATGATCCGAGCCAAAGGCAGATGCTTAACTGACTGAGCCACCCAAGTGTCCCTAGAATTTTGATATTTTTAAATTGTTAACTTTTCTTGCATTAAATTCAGTTATTTTTCAAATATCATATTAAACTCTTTACCTTATTACTGAGGGTTTGGCTCCCTGTTATATTTTGTGCCTGAGGATAACACAGAGTGCCTCTCCTTTTGTCACTACCCTTACTCTGGTGAAGTGATTCCACTTACTCTAATGAGTGACACTAAAGGCACTTGATAAAGCTATCCATTACATACAATAATATATGTACAATAATAACAGCATATTGACAATTAAAGATATAGTTAAAGTAATATAAAACAATCAGAAGGATTTATCACAAAAATAAGGTTTATGAGCTTTATGAGTCTACAAGTGGCTTTTAAATTTCTTAATCCAAAAATGCTTACACAGATAGTTTTATAAATTTTAAGAAATTATTATAAACATTTAAAATTACATAGGCACACATGCATCGGCACTTATGAAAAGTAAATAAAGTAAGTGTGGCTCATTGTGATGCCCGTATTTGCATGGGTTTATCAGATAATTGCCAGAATCTTTTTAACATAATTCATGTTTCCAAGAGCAATTCCACATCTTTCCTGATAGAATTGTTTTTACTTCATATGCTTTATATTTGTACTCTTTTTGAACAACAACTTAATTATACGTATCTTGAGTTATGTTCTCATTACATAGGTCAAAAAGAAAAGAAAACAGAAGTCCTACTATTTAATTTAAGTGAAAACCTAAAAGGAAATGTGAAAGAGAAAATGCTCGGTTCCTTTTCAGTATTTGAACTGAGTTTTTCTTTCAGTAGGATTGATTTAGGTCTTATTTAGGGTCACTCTATCACATACAGAAAATTATATAGATCTCTGATTTTGCACAAAAGACAACTTCACTCATTTACGTAGTAACGTATGCCATATATGTGTGTGTACATATCTATATCTATCTATCTATATCTCTATCTGTATCTGTCTCTATAAATGATTAGAGAAGGGTAGGGTTAGAGGAACCTACAAGTTTTAAGTCCCTGTACCATGAAATTAAATGCAAATTTAAATTGGCTGAGAAGTCTAAAGTTGGATTCTTTATTTTGTAATTTCCCACCTTGATTACCTATAAATAATAAATAATTCAAGAGAGAAATTTGTATGTGCTTAACTTACCTGTTGTGCTAATGCTTTGGAAACAGAAGGGATAGTGTGTCAGTGTCAAGGAAAATCTACCCAATACTCTTCCCCAGTGGGTTCCAGAAGCAAAGAAAGGACACACAAACCTGGAAGCATATTTCAGAGGTTATATATAGAAGCGAAAGGCACTTTCTGATAACCTACATACTTAAGCATTGTTGATGGCTTCACAAAAGAAGGAGAATAAGAAGGGTAAAAGAGATCAGAGGAATATCTGGAATTACAGATTGAATCATGGAATAATTTAAATGATTTTCCATAAATAATTTCTTCTTATCTAACACCCGAGTGTTATATGTTTTTTATTATTAGTTATACTTTTAGTACTTTTATTATCTATACTTCATTATATTTTTAGCACATTTATTGGGTAATATTTATCCATAAATAATGGACTTCTTCTATTTGTCACCAATCAACATATGTATTCTGTCAGGGGAGCCGGGTGGCTCAGTCACTTAAGTGTCTCACTCTTGATTTTGGCTCAAGTCATGATCTCAAAGTCATGAGATTGAGCCCTGCATTGGGCGCCATGCTCAGCTTAATATTCTCTCTCTCTCTCCATCTCCTTCTGTCCCCTACCCCCAACTCATAGGCTAGCTCAAATAAATAAATAAATAAAATATGTATTCTTTCATAATTTCAGTTTCTACCTGGATGCTGTAAATTCTTCCTTCATATATTAACTGAAAATCTGAATGATTGTGTAGTGATCTGGGGGCTTTGAGTAATGATGAAGGAACTGGTATTATTGATTTAGTTATTGTTTCTCTTTTTGACAAAATTCTTATGCTATCTAAAATAGAATGCTGTGTAGAATGATGTTGTTCTAGATGCTTCTGTCTTATGAATGAATAAAGGATGCTGTTTGGGAAAAATCTATTTATCACTTTGTCTATCCCCTCCTTTTTTTGTCCCAATGGTTCCTCTGCATCATTGCCTTATATGTTCCCTGGGCTTTTTCTTGTTGAGGTTCGTTGTCAGAAGAAGGCGTATCAGAGAGGAATTTCGTTAACACTTTATCCACACCCTGGTCAATATAGTCCCACCTCATAGGACTTCTTGGTGTGACTTTCCTTGAATGCTGCACAGCTTTGGTAACTAAGAACTCCATTTACAGTGTGATTCCCTAGGACACTTTCTTACATATGGAAAGACTCATAGGAATGAGACTCTTAAAATTTGTAAGTGAGTTTCATCTCTAATTCTGTGGTTTCTGGAAAAGTATTAGTTTGTCTTAACAATTTACTAGGACTCAATTTCTGTCTGTTTTAATCTTTTATTTTGTTTTATTTTTTTTACTTTCTTCCATGTGTCAAATCACTGTTTGGGGCCCAAGATTTATAAAGGAATTTGTGGCTTAGGAATTAGTTTATCAATATTTTTAAATAAAATCCAAGTTTATTTTCCCTACAACTTTATCACATTCTTCACATATTTGCTCAGATACCTTGCTAATGATATTGATCATGACCTCTCTTTTTATACAGAATAAACTTATTCCTCTCAGTTCCCTTACTTTTTTGTAATTTCCTTTTTTCCCTGTTAGATCGTATTATTTCTTAGTATTTAGAATATATCTTAGTTATTAGGTTAATTTTTAATTGTCTATTTACCTGTGCTAGAATGTAAGGTGGTAGTAGGTGTTTATATTGGTTTTGTTTTCTGATAAACAGATCAACCTCCTTGGTCAGCATCTGGTTTATTGTAAGTTATCAAGAATTTTTTTAAATGAGTTGAATAAAAACATATAGTCTCTTCCTGGATCTTGAATTTTATAAGTTTTCATTCATATAGCAGCTAAATCTATTCATTTTTAGAACAATGTAACACACATTGAAATGGCATCAAAAATTAGCTCCATTAAGCTAGTAGTATGTCATTGTATAGACATTTGCCCCAAACTTATTATTTCTTACTATGTGCCTTCCCCCAAATTAAACAGCACTATAAACAGAACTTTCTTAAAAATAAATCCATTGTTATGAAGTTCAATACATTAAAACTGTGTTCTGTAAAAGGAACAAACTATCATCTGTTTGATTATAATTTGCTTTATGAGTAGCATAGAATTGTTGCCTTGGGATTCTTTTTTCTTTTAGCCAGCCTTTTCTTGATCAATAGGCTTCCCTTAGAGGGATCATTAGAACACAAGTTGACATTCATTAGTATTTAAAAGATGAACAACATAATACATTTTCTTTTTGTTCAACAAGCTGGTATTATTTACTTCAATATGCAAACTAAATCACAGCAAAAATAAATACATGATGATAGTTTCCTAAGTTTTAGATTTAGCAGTGTAAAAATGGCTCCACTGGGCTTAACTATATATTAAAATGATTTGATAGTTCAGCCAAAGCATCATATTCTGAGGAAATAAATATAATTTATCTAACTGTTAGTTTAGTATTAGACTGAAGTTATTGTGAAATGAAGTAACATTATTGGACCTCACAACAGGTGCATTAGGAATGACTGTTTCATTGGTGCTTGTGCTTTTGTAGTAATTCATATTTAACTTTAATAAATACTTTCTTAATCACTTAAATATATTGTGGAGCCCCTTTGCAGGAAAATAATAAACTATGTATCAATCCTGTATTCCTGAGAAACAGGCAACAGGTAATATCTTTTGTCATGTTAAATACAGTGATGCTGCAAAAAATTTTTTAAAGAATGTATAGTTATCCACACAAAGTTTGCAAGTTTTCCTAATTTTATTTTTTTTTAAGATTTTATTTATTTATTTATTTGTCAGAGAGAGAGAGAGCGAGCACAGACAGAGTGGCAGGCAGAGGGAGAAGCAGGCTTCCTGCCAAGCAAGGAGCCCGATGTGGGACTCGATCCCAGGACACTGGGATCATGACCTGAGCTGAAGGCAGCCGCTTAACCAACTGAGCCACCCAGGCGTCCCATAAGTTTTCCTAATTTTAAACACATGCTAGCCTACAAGCAGCACAAAGAAATATTGACTACAATGTCAAAAATTATTTAATGTTACTATTTATTAAGATTAATTTTGAACATTTCAGATGTTTTTGACTTCTATTATTTTTTTTCATTAGGAAAAAATTAAAATTTTCAATTTTCTTAAATTCTTGTTTTTGGTATGTAGGTCTATGAGTTTGTACATATAATTATATTATAATAAACACTACAAAAGCAGGGTACAGAATAATTCCAACACTCCAAAGAATTCTGTCATGTTTTTCCTTTATAGTCAAATCTATTTTCCACTCTTAATCCATGGCAACTAGTCTGTTCATTGTTTCCCTATTTTTGACTTTTCCAGAATGTCACAGATACGGGTCAGGCAGTTAATCAATATTTTGAGACTTAGTTCTTTTACTTAGCATAATTTATTTGTCATCTGTCAGTTGTTGCATAAAACATTAGGTTGTTTCTCTTTATTGCTGAGTAGTATTCCATTGTGTGAATGTATCAGTTTATCCATTTAGTCACTGGGTTGTTTTCAGGAAAAGTACAATTATTGACAAATTATACATTTGTATACAAGCTTTTATTTGAATCTGAGATTTTATTTGTGTGGTATAATCACCTAGAAGCATGATCGTTGGGACAAAAAGTAAGTGTATGTTTCAGTTTTCCAATGTGACTGTACAATTTGCACCCTCTACAGCAATATCTGTGTGATCTCATTGCTTCATGGGCTAGCCCACAGTTGGTTTTCTCAGTATTTTTCATTTTACCTATTTTAATAGGTGTTTACTGGTTGCTCACCATAGTTTTGATTTTTATTTACCTAATGACAAATTATGTTTAGCATCTTTTTTTTTAAAGATTTTATTTATTTATTTGACAGAGTTCACAAGTAGGCAGAGAGAGAGGAGGAAGCAGGCTCCCCGCTGAGCAGAGAGCCCGATGTGGGGCTCAATCCCAGGACCCTGGGATCATGACCTGAGCCGAAGGCAGAGGCTTTAACCCACTGAGCCACTCCAGGTGCCCCTGTTTAGCATCTTTTCATGCGAATATCTATAATACACATATTTTCTTTGGTGGAGTGTCTAGTTCCATCATTTGCAAATTTTTGTAGGGTTGTTTGTTTACTTACTGTTGAGTTTTGATAATTCTTTATCCATTCTGAAAACAAGTTCTTTGCTGTGTGGTGTGCAAGTTAGTTTTTTTTTCCCCCCCGCAGTCCCTGGCTTGTCTTTAAATTTTCTTATCTTTGTTCTTTACTGAAAATGTTTTCAATTTTGATGAAGTTAAATTTATCATATTTTTCATTTAATGCAAGATGTTTTTGATATTAATTCTAAGAACACTATGTCCTATCCAGGACCACAAAAATTTTCCCCTAAGTGTTTTATATTTATGTATATGACACATTGTGAGTTATTTTATATAGTGTGAAGTGTTAGTCAAGCTGTTTCTCCTTCTCCTCCTTCACTTCTTCTTTCTTCTTCATTATTATTTCCGTCTTAATCTTCTTCTTTTTAAATATACAGGTCTTTTTCTTCTAACACCATTTAATGGAAGACCATCCTTTCTCCTTTAGGTTACCCTTGCTTTTTTGTCAAAAATTAGTTAACCCTATTTGTGTGGGTCTATTTCTGTATTTTCTGTTCCATTTCCTTTGTATTCATTTTTTTTCATATTTATTTTTTTTAACAATATTATACTGTCATGAGTGATGTAACTTTATAAAAACTCTTAAAACCAGTTATTGTGTGCAATAATTTGCTAGGGCTGTCTTAATTATGTACCACAAACTGTAGAGCTAAAACAACAGAAATTTATTGTCTCAAGTTTTAAAGGCTAAAAATCTGAAATCAAAGCAGGGCTGGTTCCTTATGAGGGCTGTGAGGACAGGTTCTGTTACAGGTCTCTCTCCTTGCTTTGTAGATGGCCATCTCCTGATGTCTCTTCACCTCACCTTCCTTTTATGTATTTCTGTGTGTCCAGATTTCTTCTTTATATAAGGACACCAGTCTTACTGTCTTGGGATCAACCTAATGACCTCATTTTAACTTGGTTACTTTTGTAAAGACTGCATTTCCAGATCTGGTCATATTCTGAGGTACTGAGGGGGTTATGATTTCAGGTTTTTTATCTTTTATTTTTTTTGAAGGTGAGGGAAACAATATTCTACCTATAACACTTTGAGTACACCAACTCTGTTCTTCCATACAACTTTTATGGATAATCTACTTATATTTACTTACCCATATACATTTTAGGATTAACATGTATTTCTACAAAGAATCATACTGTAATTTTGATTAGAATTACATTGTCTGTAGATCAATTTGGAATATTTGACATCTTAACTATAATGAGTCTTTCTAATTCATTAACATGATATGTCCTTATATTTATTTCTCTTTGATTAGGTATTATAACAGTAATTTGCAGATTTCAGCATACATATTTTGCACATATTTTATTTGATTTAAAACTTTTCTTTTGGAGGGAAACTCAGGTAAATGATGATACTTTTAGTTTTCAATCTTCATTGCTAAAACAAAAGTATGATAGATCTTTCTAAATTGATCTTATGTCTTGTGACATTGTTCAACTCCTTTACTAATTCTGAGAGAGTTTGTTTTTTTAATAGGTGCCTTGGGATTTTCTATATTGACAATCATGTTGTCTGTGAATGGGCATTTTATTTATTCCTTTAAAATGTGAACACTAGTGAATTATTCTTGACTTATTGTAAATTCTAGAACTTCCAATATGACAATAAATAAAGCTGGTGAGAGTTAACATCCTTGCCTAGTGGAGGAAAATTATTTATTAATATTGTGTATGGTGTTCGGCACAGATCATTTGTAGCTATTTAATTAATTAATTAATTAATTTGTTTATTTAAGATTTTATTTATTTATTTGACAGACAGAGATCGCAAGTGGGCAGAGAGGCAGGTAGAGAGAGGAGGAAGGGAAGCAGGCTCCCCGCTGAGCAGAGAGCCCAATGTGGGGCTTGATCCCAGGACCCTGGGATCATGACCTGAGCTGAAGGCAGAGACTTTAACCCACTGAGCCACCCAGGCGCCCCATGTAGCTAATTTTTTAATTAAATTGAATTGGTTCTTTTTACTTCCTACACAGTGTTTTTAACATCAAAGAATATTATATTTATCAAATATATATTCTTCATTTATTAATATAATGTTTCCTTTTTTTAACATATGTTATGAAATACATTGATTTTTGAGTGTTGGGCCAGCTTTGCATTTGTGAGATAGATTATACATGATTGTGATGTATTATATATTGTAGGGTTTAAATTGTTGATTCATTTTTGAGGATTTTTGCATCCACATTTCTGTTGGATATTAGTTTTATTTTCTTGTGTTATCTTTGTCTTATTTCAGGATAATTAAACTAAGTTGGAAGTTTTTATCTTCTTGTATTTTTTGAATAGATTATAAAGAGTTATTTCATCCTTATATATGTTTAGTGGAAGTCACCGGTGAAACCATACACTCTAGGAGTTTTTCTTTCTGAGGATTTGAAACTACTAATCTATTTTTTTAAATAAGTTAAGGAGGACTATTTAGAAACCATATTTCTTTTTAATATATTTTTATAATATGTATCTCTTAGAGAATGTTTTCATTTCATCTCAGTTCAATTCATGAGCATAAATTTGTTTTTATTATTCCCTTAATATACTTTCAGTGTCTGAGGAGTGAATTACAATACTCCAGATTTCATTCCTGAGTTTGGTAAAATGAATCTTCTCCTTTTTTTCCCCTGTCATTTTAGTTAAAATATTAAAATATGATTTAAAACATTTTAAAAATATGTTGGGAATTTATTGATACTTTTAACAGTAAGCTTATTGAACCAATAAGAAGAACTTAATCGTAGAACTGATATAAAATACCAGTAAATATTTGAAAAACTGTTATTAATTGTTTATAAAAATAAAATTGAAATTGAAACCTTATTTTCACCTATGCACATATAAATATTGAAATACTTCATAGTTTTTGAAAATGGGAGCTCTTATATTGAAAATACATGTAAAGGACTTTTTTAAAAAATACGCAGATCTATAGTCTCTCATAGTTCATCTCCCCCCCTAATTTCCCTCAACTCCCTTCTCCTCTCCATCTCCCCATGTCCTCCGTGTTATTTGTTATGCTCCACAAATAAGTGAAACCATATGATAATTGACTCTCTCTGCTTTACTTATTTCACTCAGCGTAATAGACTCTGAAAAACAACCTGAGGGTTTTGAAGGGGCGGGGGGTGGGAGGGTGGGGGAGCCAGGTGGCGGGTATTGTGGAGGGCACGCATTGCATGGAGCACTGGGTGTGGTGTAAAACTATGAACTCTGTTACGCTGAAAAGAAATAAATAAAAAAAAAAAGCTTTAAAAAAAAATATGCAGATCAATTGATTCTACAGTTCCACTTTTTGTAAGCAGTTCTAAGGAATTCTTAGAAATATACATCACTAAACTTGGATTAGTATTATTTAGAGTAGAAAATTTTTAAAAAACTAAAAGTCAAACTCTAGGGAAAGCTTAACATACACAAGAATATTGTGTATGATGGTTTTGTTACAATGTCAATTTAGCAAGGATGAATTATTACATTTCTTTTTTTCATGTTTCTGGTGAGAATGGGACACAAAGGAGATTCTCACAGAATTTTGGAAGATAAAAGAAGATAGAAGAGAAGCACTCATTTTATAGCACACATACTTTGTTGCTGATCAACTGCTTGGTATGAAACATACCTGGGGTCACAGATATCTTTTTAGGAATTAAACTTTTTATTTTAATTCTTAAGTTGCTTCAAAATCCAGATCAGGGTAAAATCAGGATATATATAAAATACTTTATAATACATTAAATTAACCAAAATTATAAAAAATTATAATTAAACAAATCTGTTATAAGAAATTTATTATGGTAATAACAAAATTAAAAGATGATAAAAGGTAACACTAATTTCCTAAGATACAATTTCTTCTATATAGGTGGTGTCCACAGGTTCAGGGTACAGAGCTGCAGCTGGAAACAGACCAATCTTTTTCTGGATGAGTTGGTGATAAAATAACCCATAGTACCACTGTGGCCTCTGATATAGCATACAGTGACCAAGACAACTAGAGCTCTGGAAATAGTAAACAGAAGAGTAGTTTCTAAGGGCAGGATTTTAAGTAAAATGCAGGTAGTCCAGAGCATTGAAGTTTTGCCAGATTAAAATTAGTACCTTAAGTGTGCAAGTTCTTTTGTTATACAAACAAATTGTACATGGTTAGTCAGTTATCCCTGACATAGTCTCAGTATGGCTTGTAGTTACTCTATCTTCCTCTGGGTCCTCTTTCAACTTCCTGACTCCTGGGTTGGGTATGTGGGTTTAGATTCATTAGGAAATTCCCTTGCTTCTACAAGACACTCTTCTTATAAAGGTCATAGGCAGTAAGTCCAGACATAGGTTTCTGTCTACCCTCACACAGCTCATACTTAGGGCTGCAGCTTGCTATGATCTCCTCTAACTACATGGCTGTGGACCTCAGGCAACATTATCAGACAAAAGACAGTAGCCTTACAGACTCTGCTGAACCATATCTCAAGTTTCATTAGGCAGTTCCCATAAAAGATATGTAAATGATACATACATACACACACACATACATAGGTGTCTAGATATACATTTATTGATAAAATCTCCTGGCTCTGTCTCTGTGGTTGAACCCTGATTGATACATTATTCAAGTAATAATTTTTTGTTCCATTTTATTTTATTTCTTTTCATTGTTCCAGCATTTCAAGCAATAATATTTTTAAAGGAATGTTACTGATAGAATATTTAGTGAGAATAGCAGAGAAAGTGCCATATGAACAATGATTCCTGAAAGATTTAAAGCCAATTTGATTAAATTAAATTTAACACAATGTATTTGTTATGCCCAGCCCAAATTCATATGTTGAAATCCTAACCACTTCTTTCGTACCTCTGAATTAGATGTTACTTGGAGGCATGGTCTTTGCATATGTACACAAGTTAAAATGAGGGCATTAGGATGGACCTTATAAAAAATGGAAAGTTGGAAGACAACACACACAGCTAAAGGCAGAGATAGGGGTGTTGCATCTGCAAGCCAAGGAAAGCAAAAAATGACCAGCTAGTTACCTGAAAAAGAGTGAGGTAAAAAAAAATAGATTGTTCACCATTCTCAGAAGAAATAAACCTTCTTTATCTCTGATTTCTACCTTTCAGAACTTTGAAACAATTAATTTCTAATGTTTACACCATGTTACCTTGTTAAGGCAGCCCTAGCAAACAAAACTGTACTTATGTATGGATTTTTGAATTATTCTTTTATTTATTTTTAAAAGATTTAAAAAAATTTATTTTTTTGCTAGAGAAAGAGCACAAGCAGGGGGAATGACAGAGAGAGGAGAGACTGAGGGGCTCAGTCCAGGATCCTCATGACCTGAGCCAAAGGCAGATGCTTAACTGACTGAGCCACCCAGGTGCCCCTAAATTATACTTTTGAAATAACTTTTTGCTAAGTGTAATTAAAGGAGCACAGTTTTCTTTTACAGTTTCAGGCATGAAAGTAATGTTGATTGACTTGATGTTTTATTAAGCACTCCTAGCAAACGGTGGAATTGAGCAAATATTTAATTGATAGGGGAGAATTTGTTATTTTCCTGAAAGAAAGTTTTTCACAGTGTTGACATATTCATGTAAATAAAGTGTGGGCCTCTACATTTTTCAATTTAAGCAGACTGTGTTAATGATGTCACAAAATAGTGACATTTAAGTCAATTATTTATTTATTTCCTCTAATTAGACCCCTTTTTATTGTCCTATTTTTGCTGCCACACTAAAATTACCTACATTATTATTTCTTATTAAGTGGCAAGATGTTTTAAAATACTCTGCCTCTGCATGCCTTTAAAGAAGTCATGAAACTTTTATATCATATTTGTTTTTATTGTTCTATTACTAAGCATTATCGGGCCTCTAGATTTAATTGCTTATTTTCTGTATCTTCTCATTTATGTTTTTTGATATTTTTGAAACTTACTTGGGTTATGTGTTTGTATTTGTAGAATTCTATCTTCAAATCAAGTTCTTTCTGCTTCAAATTTTATGTTAGATCTCTGAAAGGCATTCTTCAGATATGTTGCTCCACATTGTCAATAATAATAACAACTTGTATCTAATAAGTTCTGATTTACTCTCTGCTTTTATTATAAAGATAATCTATAGAAAGTCTAACAACTATCTGATTATTTTGTAAGGAATAATTATGTTACTTAAAAAATATATATATAATATATCTTATATATTATATATATTTATATGTTTTATATATATATATTTTTTATTGAGCCTGGGTGTCAGGCCAGAATGGCTTGTAGCATGTGGTCACACTTTAAATTAAAGTATGGTTTGGTTGTTGGTCAACAGGAAGGGGCTATCTTGGAGCAAAATGGAGATGTCATCATGAGGCTTACCTCTTGGTGCAAATGTTTAATTTGTTGAGTGTGCAGCAGACTCAGAGAAATTAGGTAGAGTCAAAGAGAAGTGGGCAGTGGAAGGATACTGAGCAAACAAACGTTTTACACTTAAATGACAGTGACAAAATACTTTATAAGTATTGTTAACTTAAAATAAGGTAATATGGTGTGGGCTTTGAATCTAGTGGCTGGTGTCCTTCCCCGCCCCCCTTAAGATTTTATTTATTTATTTATTTTGAGATAGAGAGAGGCATATAAGCAGGGAGGGCAGCAGACAGAGGGAGAGGGAGAAGCAGGTTCCCCAAGGAGCAGGGAGCTCCATCTGGGGCTCAATCCCAGGACTCTAGGATCATGACCTGAGCCAAAGGCAGGCGCTTAACTGACTGAGCCACTAGTGCCCCTAGTGACTGGTGTTCTTATGAGGGATTTGCACCTACAGTGACACCCACATACACTGAGGGAAGATGGCCATGTGAAAGAAGTGGCAGAAATTGTAGGTCTGCAGCTGTGAGCCAACGGATGTCAAGGATTGTCAGCAACCATCAGAAGCTAAGACAAGGGAGGACCAACAGAGCACTCCGCCCAAGAAGTTCAGGGAACTGTGTGCCTTGTTTGAAGCCGTTCTGAGCTGGTGTGCAGGTTTTTTCCAGATCCCAATGAAAAGGGAGTCCGGGGTTGTGCCTCCAAGTAGAGATTGAGAGAAGACTATTCTTGGAAGGGGAAAGTTCCTCCTGAGCACTTCACAGGATTTTAGAAATTCCCTGAAGTTTGGCTGTATAATTCCAGAGCAGACCTATGGTTCAGGAGAATCCATTCATAGCTCCCCGCACTGAGAAGGAAGACACTGTGGTGGCCTTCTCAGAATTTCTTCTCAGTGCCTAAAGCTCCTTGTGTATCCTCATGGTGATTGTGGGTTCCCCTGAGCCATGGACAGTATGAAGCTGGAGAAGAAAAAAACATGAGCAAGCCAGACTGCTACTCAGCTGGAACTTCTGAAGCACTCAGTGGTATTACTCTTGCTGCAACAGTTTCTTTGGTTTTAAAAAATAAAGTGTAGTATTTCATTATAAAAAAATACAGGGAAGAAGAGTCAAGAAGAAGCATTTGAGTCTGACCGTTGACAATTTATGCTCCAAAGGATAAGAGAAAGTGGTTTTGAATTTAGTTAATTCAGTAAGTAGAAATGAGTGCTAATAGAGATAATGCCAAGTTACTCACATTTTCTTGGTTATATAAGAAAAATCATCATTAGGTAAAATTGATTGAGGTGAATTTAAAAAATAAAATGGAAATGGGGACAGTGTTACAGGACCGGTGAGTAAAATCAAGATGCAAGAATGGTGACCACAAAAAGATATTATTAGTATGGAAGCTGAAAGTTGACTGATACTATTTTATATTCATACTGTGTTGAAAATATGAACAAGAGGTATCTTTGGAAATGTGTTTTCTGTTTGTATGCCATGTTTAGTTATAGGAGAAAAAAATAACTGTAGGCATAGTACAATCTATAAATGAATGGCTCTTATTGAACCATGAAGAATCTTTGAATACCATAGGGAATCCTTTCTTGAATAGGATACTTAAAGACCCATTAATATGCTCATGAACACTGGAAACTTTATTGGACAATTGAGAAGTAATCCTTGACTACCTTTGACTTCTACTTTGTTATTCAAGGGAATAAGGATAGCGATGAAAGTAAAATAATGTCAATATATATAAGTAAGTATGTGTACATATACCCACATCCACACATGCATATCAAAATATTAAACATGGAGTTGAGTTCTATTGTATTCACCGTGGTAATATGTCTCTATATAAAGGGGTCACATTTGCTGGACAGGCAGAAATATAAATTAAAAAACCCTTGAGATAAATGTGTTAACAAAATATGTTCAGTGTTCTATTTTAATGTCAAGAAAGTTCAGATCTCTTCTGGGCGTCGATTAGGAAATTTTCTCCATGGTAGCGGCAGATGATTTGAACATCTATCTATTTGCTTGTTTTCAATCTGTCTGTTCTTCTGGATTCTTTAAGTGCAGAAGCCATGCCCCTCTCTGTCTGTCATTATATACTTAGTGCATAGAACAACCTGCAGTATTTATAGTGTACTGCAATGTTTATAGTATTTTTAGATTCATTTGCCTAAATGAATCATCCAAAAGGAAATAAATAGTAGGTTGGAATGAGACCTCCCATGATTCCTACTTTTTTTTAAAAGAAGTTTTTATCACTAACTTTTGATGCCAGAATCAGTTGAAGTTTTTATTGCTATGTACCCATAATTATTGCAGTAAGTCCTCTTAGTGTTTTATCGCTCTTACCCCTGGAGAATAGCTGTTTTTATTGCATATAGCATAAAATTTAAAAAAAAAGTTAAGGTGATAAGCCATTACATTCTACTACATTACACATTTCCTAATATATTTCACACTATATTTTCCCTAAGTCCCTTAATTCTAACCAAATTGCTTTTCTCATTTTCCCTATTCAAAGCCACATATATTTATTTCTCCTGAGCATTTTTCCACAATGTTCTGTAGTTTTGTTTTTTTAAATTGTGTTGTATTTTTTCACTCATCAGAATTCTTCCTTTCTTCAAGACCTGGTTAAGGACTTGCTTCCCTGGCGTGCTCTAATGATCAGTTCTCAAAATTCTCAAATTCCCACAATTTCTCTAGCACTTGTAGTTTATACATTTACTTTATCATATGCTGCATTGGATAATTGTTCATCTCTTTAAGTGTAGGGTGGTGAGATTAAACCCTGCCATCAGGCTCTGTGCTCAGAGGGGAATTGGAGTCTGCTAGAGATCCTCTCCCTTTGCCCCTCCCCCTGCTTGGGTGCTCTGCCTCTCAAATAAATAAATAAATCTTAAAAAAAAAAATTGTCTTGAACTGCTCAAGTGCCATATCATGAATGAAATTAATTTGAGAATCAGAGAAACAAAAGGGTTTAAGGCACTATCCCAGACATCATTAGAGTCAACAAAGAAATTGTAATCAGTGTTAAATAACTTGCATAGCATCCAGTTCTGAACATTAGTTCTTGGAGAGTGAAGTTGAATCTGACACTATCTGAATGATTCATTTCAGTGACCACATAAAGGAATATGTGCCTTACTTACCTCCCCCACCCCCCATCTCACTTAGTTCTCTCTCTCCCACTCAAGGTAGAAGAGACCTGTCAAGGTGACAGAATCTATTGTGACGCTTAAAAACAGTATATTGGAAAAATCCCAGGAAGGTTCTTTTTCTTTCCTGGGCACAAGGACATGTTTGTATGTCTTGATACCTAAATCACTGAGTTAACAATTTTGAAACTTGATACTCATGTATTATGATACATGAGTAAGACAGAGAGGTAGAGAATTTATATTTTTAAATTTAATATATGAAGAATATATTTTGAAAAAATTCTTTGAAATATATTTTAATTTTTGTAAGTATCATTAGGGAAATAATGTATCTAAAAATGTTCACAGGTTTTGCGTGAATATTTTGCACATAAAGTCAGAGGCTTCAGGTTGCATTGATAATTTGCTGTGAAATTCCTAGAGCTATAATTTGAATTTTTAAGTTAATGAAACAGCTTAAAATACCATGCAACTCTAAAACCTACCCTTAACAAATACCTTTTGGGGGGAAAGCAAAAAGAACTTTCATGGACAAGACATATGAGATTTCTTGTCACACATTAGGATTAAAATGTTTTTAAAGGTTTTATTTTTATTGATTTATTTGAGAGAGAGAGAGAGGGAGAAAGAGTGAGAGCACAAGCGGGGGGGGGGGGTTGGCAGAGGGAGAGAGGGAGAAGTAGGCTCCCTGCTGAGAAGGGAACCTGATGTGGGGCTCCATCCCCAGAACCCTGGGATCATGACCTGAGCCAAAGGCAGACACTTAACCAACTGAGCCATCCTGATTAAGATGTCTTTAATTCTACTAAAAGGATTGAAGTAAAGATTTTACATTGAAGTGAAGATTTTACAGGCTCACTCATAATCTGTTTAAATTCATAAAGGGTATTTTACAAATTTATATTGAATGAATTAGTTATTTCATATTTTCTAGTTTCAAGAGAAAGGACATCTTTAGTTCAAAATATTTATTAAGATTATTGGTCATTTTGGAACTATATTTCAATAGTATATTAAGTCAAAATAGTAACTAGACAGATCAGTCATCTAAAACTGCCTAAAGCATTTCTTTTTACCTTAATATTATTTAAATAGAAGAACCACAAAAAAAAGACATATGACAGTATGTCTAATTTGTCAACACTAACACTTCTTTGGACATGGTATTTGATAGTCAAAATATTTTTAATATTTGTTACATATGTCATATTACTTATGAATTTTAAAAATTTAATAGGTAGAATTTATGAACATATTTATGGTAAACATAATTTTTTAATTGGTTCAGAAAATTCTTCCACAGTCACACTATTGTCAGTCAAAATCATGCTATTTTTCATGAGAAATCAGCCCATTTTTGGTAACTGCAAAATAGAGGTTTTCGTATTTTCAAAAGCAAATTACTTCATTCAGATAAAATTATGCTAAAGCCTTTGTTATAAAGGTGCTGATACTCTGATCAAGAGCATGGGGAGAAAACTTATTAATAGTTTAAAAAATGAATTATTTAGAAGTTTAACATTCTGAAACAAAAGATGGAATTAATTTTTTTTTAAGTTTTTATTTATTTGACAGAGGGAGACAGAGATCACAAGTAGGCAGAGAGGCAGGCAGAGAGAGAGAGAGGGAAGCATGCTCCCCAGAGAGCCTGATGCGGGGCTCTATCCCAGGATCCTGAGATCATGACCTGAGTCGAGGGCAGAGGCTTAACCCACTGAGCCACCCAGGCGCCCCAGAAGATGGAATTAATTTTTAATAAAAATGTTATATTCATGTAAGCCTTGTGTTTATTTTATTGTGTAAGTTTTGTATATATAATCATAAGTAAAAAATTCTCATATATATTTTGTTATTTAATACATAGATTTATTATGCTAATATATCAAATTATCTTTTGAATTATCACAGGCATATGATTTTATTGTCCTACTTATCCATTCACTTAAGTTTATTAGTATATGCATGTTTATAACTAGAAGCAGAAAAATATTCAGATTTATTTATTTATTTATTTATTTATATTTGAGTATAGTTGACACCCAATGTTATATTTATTTCTTTTTTTCCAAGTCTTTGTCAACTTTTATTTTCAAGTTTTTATTTAAATTCTAGTTAGTTAGCATATAGTGTAATATTAGTTCCAGGAGTAGAATTTAGTGATTCATCACTTATATGTAATACCCAGTACTCATTACCACAATTGCTTTTCCTTAATACCATCACCCATTTAGCCCATCCACTGCCCACCTCCTTCCAGCAACCTTCAGTTTCTTCTCTAAGAGTCTGTTTTATGGTTTGCCTCTCTCTTTTTCCCCATGCTTATTTGTTTTGTTTCTTAAATTCCACATGTTAGTAAAGTCATACTATATTTTTCTTTCTCTGACTTATTTTGCTTAGGATAATATATTCTAGTACCATCCTTGTTCTCGCATATGGCAAGATTTCATTCTTTTTGATTGTCCATTTTGTATATATGCCACATCTTCTTTATCTATATATCAGTTGATGGATATTCGAGCTGTTCCCAAAATTTGGCTAGCAAATCCTTATCATTCATCAGTCGATGGACATTTGGGATCTTTTCATAATTTGGCTGTTATAAATGCTGCTGTTATAAATGTCTCCCCGGAGAGGCAATGCCACCTTTCTGGATGCATTCCAAAAAGGGGGAACCCTCTTCCCTGATCCCAAGGGATCCTTAGATTGTGCCACCTGCTCCTTGGTTTCTGCCTTCCTTCTCCATAAGAGTACTGCAGTGCCTGCCAGGCTCAATACCGGCTATAGCCCAGACCTCTAAACTCCAGTCTTTGAGCCCTACTGGTTGTAAAAACTCTCGATGATCAGTCCTTTTCATTTTCCTAATCAATGCAGTGGCTTTGAGGAAGTGTTTTTCTTGTGCGATCCCCTGTGTGCTCCCCATCTCTTGTCCTCTCACCTCTTTCCTTTCTCTCTGGTTAGGACTCCCTTCCCTCCTCAGGACCTAGGATCCTTTTATCCCCCAAATCATGTCTATACCTCCTACCTTCTACAATGTGGCCTCTTCTCTCCCTTCTAGATGTGCAGTTCATCTATCAGTCCTCAGATCATTTTCTTGTTTACTCAGAATGATTTGATACATATTTATCTGTGCTTTAGTGACAAGGCAAGCCTAGGGTCCTCCTACTGTTCCCCCTCTTTCCAGCCTCCCTTTCCGATGTTACCTTACATAATTTCACACATTAACATAGTCATTCAACACGTTTGTATTTTGTGCTATGCTCACCATAAGTATAGCTATCAATCATACACATTATTTAAATTATAACTAAGAGTTGTTAGCCACAGGGCACCTGGGTGGCTCAGTGAGGTAAGGGTCTGCCTTCAGCTCAAGTTATGATCCCAGGGTCCTGGGTTTGAACCCCATATCAGGCTCCCTGCTCTGGGGGGGTCTGCTTCTCTCTCTCTCACTTGGTCTCTCTTTCTCTCTCTCAAATAAATAAATAAAATATTAAAAGAAAAAAAAAGGTTGCTAACCATAAAGGCTTCATAATTAAATATTAATAGCTCTCACAGGCCATACCTGTGCAGAACTGAAATTATGCTGTTAACATATTATAATTTTAAAGGAGTAAAATCATAATTCTTGTTGAGTGTATGGACATATATTGTTTATGTTCATGTATATATAAATTTTTGTTAATGGACTTTTCTTTTGCTTATAACCAAACAGTTAATTCTGAGACTATATGTTTCCAAATTACTCAAAAATAGATCCAAAGGTGGTATTTCATAATAATCTAATTTTCAGGAAATATACTTTTGTTCTTTTGTTTTATTCTTCTCTAAATGACAACTTCTTATACACCCATTTTGAACAGAAAAAATTAAAATATTTTCAGCAAAGGAAACAGTTTTCATTTCATTTGTGAATTATGATCAGTTGATAATAGATTTTTTTTTTTTAAGATTTTGAATGATATTTCAGGTGGTGTCCAGGCTCAAAAAGAAATGTTTCATAATTTTTTATCTCTACTTGATATTAAATGCTGTAAATAAAATATCCATAAAATGTAGAAAACAAGATAACCAGCTACAAATTAAACTTCTTGCAGTGTATGTGTTATATGTGAATATATATATATACACACACATATATCACCTCCTTTATTATAAACAGTCTGAGTTATAGCAATGATAAAGGCCATTGTTTACAGACTAAAATCCATGTAGTATATTTCTGAGCTTCCTGCTTAGATTTGACTTGCAGTGCCACAGAACAATAGTGTCTACAGCCTGTGATAAATGTTTGCACTAATCCTTTTTTGAAAAATTCATTTATTTTAAACCTCAGGGATTTTTACATATCATTTATAAGTTAAGTAAGCAGTTTTCAATCAAGAAAGTACTAAAAAAAAATAACCATGGGTAAGAATCAACAGAAGAAGTAGAATATTGTGATGGATCAGCAAAGGCTTCTAGATATTGCACATAATAAATACAATATGTCAAATAGATGTATTTGAAGAATAAGAGGCAAACTCTAAAATATTTTGAGTGTAAATAATTTTATAACAGTGAATATACAGTGGGGCGCCTGGGTGGCTCAGTGGGTTGGGCCTCTGCCTTCATCCTGGGTCGTGATCTCAGGGTCCTGGGATCAAGCCCTGCATCGGGCTCCCTGCTCAGCGGGGAGCCTGCTTCCCCCTCTCTCTCTACCTGCTTCTCTGCCTATTTGTGATCTGTCTGTCAAATAAATAAATAAAATCTTTAAAAAAAAAACAAAAAAAAAACAGTGAATATACAGAATGGACATACTTGACATAACATAAAACAGACTTTGTAAAATGAACAATAAGGACTTGATAAAGGCTAAAAAAGACCTTTTAAAATTAAAAAATGTATTTATAGATTTTAGCTTCTCATGATAATGTATCAGATACCTTAGAATTAATGTAGAGAAAAATTAGAAACTATGCTAAAAAGAAAACTAGAAACTCTGGACTAATTGCATCTGCTTCATGGCATCAGGGAGTTAACAACACAGTAAACATTTATTTACCTGGCTAGTATTAAGAGATGATAGAGTCTAAGCAGATGAAGGTAATATTTAGAGTGGTTTATATCCTCTAGACTATCCAATTTTATAATATATGGTTGAAAGGCTTAGCATCCCTTACATCAGCCTCCTGAGGCTAGTTCAGGTTTTCTCAACCTCAGCACTATTTACAATTTGGGCCAGATGGTTCTTTGTTATGAGGAATGTCTTGTGATTTGCAGGATGTTTAGTACCAAAACCTGTTCTCTATCCACTAGATGATAGTAGCACTTTCCCAACTGTGGTAATCAAACTGTGGACACACATTGTCAAATGTTCCCTAGGTTTGTGGAGTGGGAGCAAAAAATCATTCCTTCTCCATAGCCCCCTGCTCATTAGAACCACTAAACTACAGGAAAAGGTGTTGGCGTCCAGAGTCTGACAAAAGAAGGGTCACTTGTGTAAAGTTCCTGGTTTGGGTTAGGAAGGTAAAGAATTCTACTCCATGAGGAAGGAGAACTGGAAATACACATCACTTGTAGAGTTTCTTCAAGTCCAAATCTTTTCAATGCCTTACTGGTTTGAAGTATTCTGAGATGTCTAGTACAAAAAGGCAAATAGCAGAAAAAAGATTGAAAGTCCTCTATGAAGGAATATACCATTATATTAAGCCTTAAAATATTTCCAACAACCAGAATTTTTAAACTTTTAAAAGTTTTGAGATAATATTTGTAGATTCACATGCAGTTGTTACAAGTAATACAAGAGTATCATGTATCGTGCATACTCTACCTGTTTCCACCAGTAGTACCATTTGGTAAAACTATAGTGTAATGTCACAACCAGGTAGTCGACATTGATACAATCCATTATTCAGGTCTCCCAGTTTTACTAGTACTCCTATGTGCATCTGTGTGTGTTCATTTGTATTGAGATCTGTGTTTTTTCAACTCATGCATACATAGTTCATGTATCCACCGTCATAGTCAATATAAAATATAGCCACTACACAGATTTCTACTGTTGAGCTTTCATATCTACTCTCTCATTCCCCTCCCTTATCCCACTGCTCACCCCTAACAACACTAATCTGCTCTGTATTTCTATAATTTTGTAGTTCTAAGAACGTCATATAAATGGAATCATACAGCAAGTTTTTGACGTTGGTTTTCTTTACTCATCATAATTTCCTCAGATTCACGCAAGCTCTTGTGTATTAGCACTAGTTTGTTCCTTTTCATTGTTTAGTATTTCATGGTATGAAATCCTAGTTTGTTTAACCACTCAGCATTCAAACAATATGTGGTGCATTTCTAGCTTGAGATTATTAATTATAAATATGCTGGGATATATGGAAATTTTATGAGTCTCAATACCATTTTATAGAGTGTGCTGTTTTACTTTCCCAACAATATGATCCAGTGCCTCTGCTTCCTCAACATTTGATATTATTACTATTTTTTTTTGGTCATTCTGGTTTTAATTTATACTTCTGTGATGGGTAATAATGTTGAACATTGTTTCATGTACTTACTTGCCAGCTCTAAATCCTCTATTTTGAAATGACCATTTGTGTGTCTTAAAATTTTCTAATTTTATTATTTGTTATTCTTGAGTTGAAACTTCTTAATGTATTCTAAAACTAGTCATTTGTCAGACAGTTGGTTTGAAAATACATTATTCCAGTCTTTAACATGTTGTTTTAAACTCTTAACAGGATCTTTGGCAGAGCAAAAGTTTTAAATTTTGATAAGGTCCAGTTTACATATTCGTTGATGTGTCATGATTGTCGTATCAAGTTCTAAAACTCTTTTCCTCATCCCAGATCCTGAACATTTCCATGACCCTTTTAATTTAACTTTTGTAGAAGTTGCATGGTTTAGTTAAAGATAACTTTCCTTTTATCCCTTTTTATTTATTTATTTATTTATTTATTTATTTATTATTTGGCCTGTGGATGCCCAGTTTCTCTAACAGTATTTGATGAAAAAGCTTTTCTTTCTCAATTCAAATACTTTTGGATATTTGTCAAAAAAAAAAAAAGAAAAAAAAAAGAGTTGAGACCTGTTTATTTGGGTCTGTTTTTAAAGTCTCTGTTCTGTTCATGTTCAATGTATCTATTCTTCTGTCTTTACCTAACTCTTCAATATTGAATAATTTCTTCATTTTATTCTTTGACAAGAATGTTTTAACCATGTTAGCTACATGTAAGTTTTAGAACAAGCTATTCTGTCTATAAAAAAAAAGTTACATTAAAGTTCCCACCTATAATAGTAGATTTATCCATTTCTCCTTACATATCTATCCATTTTGCTTTATGTATATAATTGCTTGATTCTTAAGTTTTCCTGGCAAATGGATCTCAGTACATTATGCCCTTTTTTTCTGGAGTGATTTTCTTTGCTCTAAATTCTGTTCTGATAATATTGCAACCACTCCTGGTTTGCTTATTTGTTTTTTATTAAAGTTTGCATGGTATATCTTTTTAATTCTCATCTTACACTTTCAGTCTACCTGTGTTGTTGAATTTGAAATGAGTTTCTTATAAACAGCTTATATTTGGGCCATGTTTTTTGGTTTTGGTTTGGTTTTGTTTTTAAATCCTTTCTGCCATTTTCTGCCTTTTAGTTGTTATAACTATTTACATTTAAGGTGATATTTTTATGTTAGAGCTTAAATCTGCCATTTTATGTAGTTGTGTTTCTGTTTGTTCATTCCACTCTTCTAATCCATTTCTCTTTTCTTGTCTCCCTGTGGGTTACTTGTATAGTTTTTGGAATCTTATTTTGATATACTTGTGTGGTTTGAATGGATCTCTTTCTTAAATTTTCTTAGTGGTTGAAAGTATTTAAAGTTTGAAACCCTCTGGCAGCACCCAGTACAAGTCTGTCTTCTTGTTTACAGATGAAAACATTGATGATATGTGCTTGTTTTATCTGATTATACAACTTGGTTGCCTGAAAGTTGTGGTAACTGTTTTAAGATTGCTTGTGCTATTTTCCTATATTTCTGCTCTATCCTTTTTTCTTTATTGAGCCTTATATGTGTATATTTATGAACAGGATAATTAAAGCAAACCTTGACACTATAGTTAAAGTATTGGTTATTTATTTACTTATTTATTTTTACAGTGTGAGGATGAGAAAAATGGTGGTGGAATCTTATGTTGACAGAGTTGCTTCTAAACCATGGCTAGTGAGAGGTCACTCAAGCAAGGTGATCACTTATAAGAGAAAAATCATCTAAATGACTTGGAGATAACAGATTGAAGATCAGTGGAAATTTAATGAGTCTAAAAGGAAAATTCAGGCAGTGAGCAAAATTTAGTCAAAACTGAAAGTAACTAGGGACTAACCTGAGGCTGCCAAAGTACCAAGTTATACCTATAGATAAAATGGTCAAAGGGAAGACTGTAAAGCCAAAAGGTGGTTGGGAAGATATGCTGTGACTAGAATATCTCCTTCCTGTGGATAATTGGCAAAAAGAATTACACAGCTTCAGTGGGAGAGAATCAGGAACCTTGTTAAACATCATATTGGCGATCCCTTACAGAGCACGTATTAAAATGAATTCTACACATGGGATATTAAGGACCTCTTTGTTTTGCATTAGAACTGTGGATGGAAAGGCATGTTTAGTATTACCTAAGACACTAGATACTACAGCTTTGAAGAAGTGTGGATAAATACATGATCTCTCAAACGTCCTCTCTGAATAAAGGCAAAAATGTGTAACATAATCCTGAAAAGGACAATTGTAATACTCCACCTTTAATTTTCAAATGGAATCCTACTTCTGAGGTTGCTGAATGTTAAGAATTCAGGCAACTTTGGATTGGCAGTATGACACCAAGTTTCTTCCAATTCCTTTAACTTAAGTTATGATTAATGATGTAATAGAAAGGATTACAACTGTTAAAAGACTCCCTATGTGACTAATGTTGGGGGAATAGGATAAAGTGAAATAATTTGTCACGGTCCTCCTCTCTTTAGCTTCTTGAAAGTGGGGCTGAATAATAAGAAAAAAGTTAGCATTATTTCAAAATAAGAAGCAATGATGATAAAATAGTGAAAATACTTTGAAAAATTAAACATTGCAGCTTTGAGAGATTTCATGAAAATTAGTATAAATATTGAGGAAATAAATGGAGTATTTATTAAAGTTATGAAACCAACCAATTAATGTCAGGCTCCCACTTAGAAATCAACCAGACAGAAGTTGATTTACTCAGTGAACATGTTTTTAAGACTTATCCGTCAAAAATGTAGTAACTATATTTTCTCAATTTTTATGACTTTTTAATGCTCATCAACTGCTCCAGCAACAGATTTGCTCATATACGAGCAAATCGTGTTGTGTGTGCGTGTGTGTGTGTGTATACACTCACATATATATGTATATATGCTATAGTATACTACATACATAAAATATATGTTGGACATAGGATACTACTAAAGATAAAGTAACTAGAGGATCAGGTTTCTAGGCCCAACCCTCAAGAGAAGACCCAAGTTAATGTATAAATAAGAATGACTAAAATGCCCTCAGGATGGATGAAAAACTTAACCAGATTGCTTCACAGTGTGCACAACTGTTTGCCATACCCTGAATTGTTTGTGAACAAGAAAGGAACCTAAATGCAGATATGCACTGCTTATTGACAGACATAGATCAGGTCATAGCAGATTGCGTTGGCCTCTTATGCATAGTTTCAGGTAGATACTAAGGAGTCTTAACCAGGACAGTTACTTATACTGGATGTAGATTTGCATATTCATTAAGTGAAACAAACACGACTATCATAATAAGAGGTTTAGAGCTGAAAATATTTCAGTTTGGACCTCATATTTATCAACTAATTAAGATATCCATTTAAGTGCTGATACAGTGTAATAATGGACCAAGTAACATCCTATAATGAAATTTCCATGTATTTCATCATTCATAAAAAAATACGTGAGTTGAAAATTGGTTTGGACAGTTGAAATATCTGCTTTAGCTATTTTGGGGAAAATGTATTCCTTCCTTCCCCACCCTATCCTTCCCCTTCCTTTCCCTCTCTCCTGCCTTCTCCACCTATTCATGTAGTGCCAGCACCTGGGTTGCATTTGAGTTCTGGTGTAAGGATCAATATCTAAATGAGATCAATATCTAAATGTGATCTAAATCAATATCTAAATGTAAGGATCAATATCTAAATGACAGCATCTCTAAATATTACTCACTGAATACATAGTGGAATAATGGGATGGGTTTACTTCTTCTTACCTGCCTAAGCTTGTTTTAATAATTGCTGCTTCTTTCCTGCCTAATCTGGTATTAATGATTGCTGCTTCTTTCCTACTTAATGGATGAGACCGTCCTTCCTATACTAATACTTACCCAACTCTGCTCCACCTGCTTTGTTTGCCTGTAAACGGGCAAAGAAAGGGAGAAGCACTAGTCACATTTATACTGCCGTTAACTTGATGTGTCAGTTCTCTACTTGAGACTGATAGTCTTACCTTGGGAAAGAAGGTTAGTCCTGGGCAAAAGCGAATGACAATTGGAAATAAGGGAAGCAACTACTATTGGGAAGCCAGTAGTAAGTGGAAAATGCAAACAATAAAAGCTAATTTTATTTTGGTGCCTGTGAAAGACCAAAAGTAATAAATTTGATATTATCATTTAGCTGTATTTACAGTTACCCATAAAGGCAAAGCTAATTGTTACTCTTTTCTACATATCCTTGCCAACAATTGTTACCCCTTGTCTTTTAAATTTTTTTTTTAAGATTTTTATTTATTTATCTGACAGATAGAGAGTACAAGTAGGCAGAGCAGCAGGCAGAGGAAGAAGCAGACTCCCCACTGAGCAGGGAGTCCCATGCAGGATCACGACCTGAGTGGAAGGCAGTCGCTTAACAGACTGAGCCACCCAGGTGCCCCACCCCTTGTCTTTTAAATGACAGCTATGCTTAACATAAGGTGTGAGGTGATATCTCACTGTGGGTTTGATTTGCATTTCCCTGGTGATTAGTGATGTTTAGCACCTTTTCATGTACCTATTTACCATTTGTATGTCTAGTTGGGGGGCAGGAATCTATTTAGTTCCTCTGCTCAATTTTTAATCAGATTTTTTTTCTGTTTATTTGCTTGTGTTCTTTATGTATTTTGGATTTAATTCCATATCAAAGATATGCTTTGCAATTTTTTTTCCCATTCCAGTGGTTGTCTTTTCTTTTTGTTGATTTTTTTTCTTTTGCTGAGCAGAATACTTTTAGTTTAATGTTGTCTGTTTTTGCTTTTGTTGCTTGTGTTGTTAGTATCATATCCTAAACAAAATAATAATTGTCAAGACTAATGTCAAGAAGCTTTTTCCCTGTTTTCTTCCAGAAGTTTTAGGGTTTCATGTCTTATGTCCTTAACCCATTTTGAGTTAGTTTTGTGAGTAGCTTGAAATAAGGATTCAATTTAAATCTTTTGCATGTAGTTTCACAGGTTTCCCAACACTATTTAATATAGTATTCTTTTCCCTTTGAGTATTCTTGGTTCTCTTGTCAAATATTAGTTGACCATATATGTAGAGATATATATATCTGGGCTCTTGATTATTTTCCATTGGTCTATGTATCTGTTTTTATGCCAGTACCATACTATTTTGATTACTAGAGCTTTGTAATACAGTTTGAAATTAGGAAGTGTGATACCTCCAACTTTGATTTTTCTCAAATTGCTCTGGCTTTTTGGGATCTTTTGTGGCTCATTACAAATTCTAGGATTCAAAATTTAGTGTTTATCATTCACGTGCAACTCATTGATTTTTACTAAACATATGTGCATTTCTAGTCAGAATACTGAATAAAATTTAACATTTTTTTTGCAAGTACATCATTCTCTCTATGTGTGCTTTTCCTACTTGCTTTTGTCATTTAGCATTCTTAGATTCATTTCAATTGATGTATTCTTCTTAAATGCAGTCTATATGCATGAACATGGCTGGAATTATTTATCTGTCCTTCGTTTGATGGAAATTTATGTTTCCTGTTTTGTTTTTTTTTTTTTGCTCTAATAAGGAATGTCGCTATAAATATTCTCTCTCTCTGTCTTTGTTTCTCCCTCTCTTTTCCATTAAAGTACATAACTAGAAGTAAGGTATACCAGATTTTTCTCACTTTTCTTTCCAAAATGTTTTTTAACAATTTCAAAATAGTTTATAAGCAATTGTGTGTTTCTGCAACCTGCTTTGTGGACTGTTGGTAACTTTTGCCAAATAGCTAGATGTGCATGCATATTTCACTGTGATTTTAATTTGTGTTTTCACATTTTTTTCCTTCATAAGGACAAACATATTTCATGTTCATTGCCCATTTAATTTTATTATCTCTTAACTATCTGTTCATGTCCTCTAACCATTTTTCTGTTCAAGTGTTGAATCTTTTCTTTCTTATTAATGTATTACAGTTTGGTATATGTTCTTGAGATTAAGCCTCTGCTCATAACATTCATGACAAATATAATCCCAAATTTGGGCTTCATTTAATCCCAGTTTCCGGTTATTTATGTACTTATTTATTTATTTTAGGATTTTATTTATTTATTTGAAAGAGAGAGAGTGAGAGAGAGCATGAGAGAGAAGGTCAGAGGGAGAAGCCTGATGCCGGACTCCATCCCAGGACTCTGGGATCATGACCTGAGCGAAACACAGTTGCTTAATCAACTGAGCCACCCAGGTGCCCTGTTTCTTGTTATTTTTAATGCACAAAGATTTAAGTTTAAATGCTGAATTTAGCAGTTATAAACCATTCCTTATCTCAATGTGATTTGATTTTTTATAAATAGGAATAAATACAAACATTATGAATACAAGAGAAAAGTAATATTCTAACATACTACATAAACTTCTTATAAAAAGAGGTTTTATAACTAACTGTGTTCTAGTGGTTTTTTTTTTTTTTTACTTTAAAAAGAATCTGTACTTTGTGGTTAAGCTTGATTTTAAAAAGGGCAAAATTTTTCGCTGCATTACCAGCATTTTCTCTCAGAATTTGAACGTTGAAGAATAAGTTGCAAAACTACCTTGTGAAAATAGCACTTTATTTCCCCATATTTTATATCCAGATACTACCTATATATATATTTATAGTTCAAGTCATCCATAAATAAGAGTGAGGACAGCTTTCATTGAAGTGATCTACTCCTTCTGATATTCATTTCAAAAGAAGTTTGGGAGACAGATAAAACTGATGGCATTAAGATGCAAATGAAACAATCAAGAATAAAGAAAATATGTGAGTGGAGAGAATTTCTGAAACCACTATAAAGTCAGAAAGTGGTTAGACTTAGTATTTATTCATGTATACACATGTATAAATATATAAATAGGTATGTATATGTACCTGGATATATATATCTATATCTATACACACACACACACACACATATATATATATTCACTCATATTTTATATCAATAGATAGGTAAAATTCCATACGTAGTGTGATATTTAATCAGTTTATAATAAAATTAATTAATTAATTAATTAATTAATCAAATAAAAATATTTTATTAAATTTAATCAGTAAATTAAATTTAATCGATCAATTTAATCATTTAATGTTCTTTAAAATTAAACTTTATAGGTGCACCTGGGTGGCTCAGTGGGTTCAGCTTCTGCCTTCAGCTCATGTCATGATCTCAGGGTCCTGGGATGGAACCCCACATCAGGCTCTCTGCTCAGTAGAGAGTCTGCTTCCCTCCCTTCCCGGCTTGCTTCTCTGCCTGCTTGTGATCTTTGTCAAATAAATAAATAAAATCTTTAAAAAAAAAGATTAAGCTTTATAAATTTATTGTTCAATTTTTATATTCTATAAATTATTACAGCAATTAAGTGAAATATTAAAATAGCCAAATAAGTAAAACTGACTGACTTTACTGTTCTCCATATGTTAGGTATTAAAGAATATGTTCACATTCTCAAGGCATTTGCATATAAAATATATTATTTTTATATTCACTGATGAAACTTAAAAGGTATTTCTCATAAAAACATGAAAGTGATCTATGAACATTAAATATCATGTCTGCATAGCCTCCCAGTATATTTAGAATAAAAATGGATATTCCATTTATTAAATTCATGAATAAAATAAGATTTCTTTGAATTGAACAAAATGAGGAAAATGACAGAAGTTAATAAAATATGCATTATTATATTTCCAATATCTGAAAAACATCTAATTATGTATAGGCCTTAAACTTGGGCCACATCCTGTAGCACTTCTGATCTAAATAGATTTTACTGTTTTAAGAATATACAGTTTCTTAATACTGAAAATTGTTTTTCCTTAATCTATGGTAATACATATGATTGGGACGAAGCAGAGTAATTTGGGTTGATGAAGCAATTTCCTTCACCTAAAACCTATTCTGCCTGTGCCTATATGTGTCATTTATATTTATGCTAATAAGTTGACCTAATGTGATACATGGAATCTTTATTTAACATATTGGTGTAAGAACACTATTACTTCTATAATTCATGTATTCTGATATCTTGAAACTGTAAAGGGTATGCAGTGCCCTCTGTAGTATTATCCCAAGCTTCAAACTTGTCTAGGTTAGAGAAGTTGCCAGTAAAAATGTTTTAGGTCAGAAAAATGTGTTATTTTATCATCACATTTCTATTTGGCTAGCTTGGTAATTTAATTCAGTGATCACATTTATCTCATTCATGATATTAGGTTAATTCAGAGGTCTAAATGGCTTCACTTTGAGAAATATAATAACTTTATGATTATGATTTAAACTATTAAAGAATCTAAAGAAGGTTAAAAAAGGAGTTTCAAAAATGTTTTGAATCATAAATGAGAGAAAGTCAAAATATATATCTTTCCAAATTAGCAACTTCACATTGACTAACTCTCAAGCTGTAACATAAATGATGTTCACAATTTTCCTTCTACTGTCAAGAAAGCATGCACTTTAAGATTTGGCCATGTTATAGCTATTCACTGCTTGAACTTCTCTGTACTGCCAAGGAAGTAGGATGGATTGCCATTGTCCAGGCTTTCTTCCTTCATCCATTTCACTTCCTAGAGGAGATGGCTAGTATTATTAGTTGAAAAAGTGGGATGAGGATCTAGTTGTACAAACATTAAAACAAACTAGCTGCTACAGTCCATTGCCTCATCTGGTCCTTGCTCTTCAGAGCTGATGTAAATCTCTCAGGTCTGCTTCCCCTAGAATTCCCCTAGAATATTGGACAGAGCCCATTGTGCTACACTCCAAACATAGATAGCACAAGTTAATTTTGTTTACTATAATGTACAAAAGCTTAGATAATTTATCATATTAAACAGAGTAATGTAAATCCTAAACCAGAATGTTAGATGTGAGGTGCCTCTTTAGATTTCAGTATGATACCTACAAATTAGGAATATTCACAGATTTTTCCAACTACAGTGCATTTTCTGATATTGGCATGACTACATAGCTCTTAAAGATGATCCTTTTTACAGAGAAACATTTTAGCTTTTGTAAAATATATGGAAATAGTTTGACCTTTTACAATTAATCTTTTTAAAACCTTTATAAAAAGAAAAGGTCTACAAGTTAAAATTTTCGTTTAGAATTTAGGAAAGTGTCTTTAGCAAAAATGCATTCCTTTCTCATTTTCTCTCTTCCTTTTCTTCAAGACATATCTGTTTTAGCTTAATTGTACTTGTTCAAAAGATATATTGAATTCCAAACCCCCAGTTCATCAGAATGTGGCTATGTTTGAACATAGGGTCATTGCAAATATAATTAGTTAAGATATCATATTGGAGAATGGTGGACTCTTAATCCAGTATGACTGGTTCTTATAAGAAAAGATAAATTTGGACATAGACAAAGACAAAAGGAAGACAGCCATGTGAAGACAGCAGTAGGGGTGGCATATATACTGCTGTAGCCAAGGAATGCCTGGGGCTACCAGAAGCTAAGAGAGTCAAGGGAAGATTTCTCCTTCAAGGTTTTAGAGGATACTTGGCCCTGATAACACCTTGGTTTTAGATTCTAGACTCTAGAACTCTGAAGAAAACATTTTTGTTGCTTTAAACCATCCACTTTGTCATACTTTGTTATCTCAGCCCTCAGAAACTAATTCAGCAACTAAACTCTGCCTCTCCCTCTTTAAAACTTACTTTATATAGAAAAAAATATACACTTTATAACTATAGTATATTGATGAAAGAATACTCATCCCTTCAAGTAGAAAATGTGTCTTCAATACGATGGCTAAAGGGAGAAATCTCAATTGTAGAATTAAGGAGGGTACTCTAAAAAAAAAAGGAGGAGGATACTATACAAACAATGAAAATAATCTAGTCTGATTAAAATGGTTACATGCATATTTTCTTGGCTTTTAACGTAATGAAGAAACATCTCACCATGGTTATGGCTATTAGAGCAATAACATTAATTGTTAGTATTAAAGTCTACTCTCTCTCTCTCTCTCTATATATATATATATAGTTTTCCAAGCCTTTATAATAATTGTAAAATGAGGTAATACAAACATTTTGGATTTCTCACTTGCATGAATTTATCACATTTGAGGATAAGATGACAACTGATTGACTATTGCTTAGGCATGATTTCATTCAGTTATGTCTCCATCTCAGCTGATGGAAAGGCATAAGAATCTTTTTCATCAAATCCTTGATCTATCACACTAACACATCTCCTGTCTTTCTCCATGTTACCAATCTTTTAGAAGCCTTTAACTATCCTGCTGTGAATCAAGAAAGTAATACCCAAGAGTCTCCAATTTTCTGCACTTAACTGTCAGGAAAGATACTGGTTGATGGAGCAATAGCTAAACCATTCTCTGTATGTCTTTGAAACAGAGGAAACCTTCCATGCTTTACTCTATGTTTACGGCTGAGTTTATCTTCTGAAAAAGCCCAATTTCCTTGATAAATAATTATTGTCTACTCATGTAAAAAAATCACAAAAACATGTAAAAAAATACAGTTCATGTGATAAAACAGTGCTTCATTTCCTATCTTGCCATGTGACAATCAGTACATAGTTTAAACATTATTTCAGGCTAAATGGCACAAATTGCCTCAGGTAGATAACACAGGAAAGCAGTTATAAGTGGTGACTCCTGCTGGATATTTTTTGTGTGTGCATTTGGTAGTGTTTATTTGAATCAAGCAAGGGAGAAATATAAATTCTCTTTCCTTCTGTAAAATGGCACTTAAATTATCCTCCTAAAAGTGTATGTACTTTAGCACGAAAGTACTATTTATTAACATAGTTGAACCATATTTATTTAAAAATATTTCCCTACATTTTAATCTTTTTTTTTGTTCCACATTTGCCATTTTAGTAGTGGTATAGTTGGACACTAGTTTAATATAATAAGTGTTTTCTTGTCTTGATTCCTGGACTATAGATGTTTTATTTTCATTCTGTTCTGTCTTCCAGAACAACTTTATTCTAACATTTTTTCAGAGGTTGAAATCCATAATGTAGCCATGATGCAGTTTAACATTTTCCAGCACAAAGAGCAAGAGCAAGTGACACAACCTTTTATACTAAATATATAGATTTCTTTTCTATGCTAGTCAGCATGAAAACTCTTAAAAGTGGGATAAATGATAAGAGCACTTCATTGTAAATTGGAGGAATTTTTCATATCTTTTAAACCACAGTGCTCTTAATAAAATGAAACTGAATTTTAAAAGTTTAATAATTAATTGTTATGCTATATCACCTAAGTGTTTCACTTTTTTTCTAGATAAATATTAATAGGAAAAAATTAGCTCATAAAGTCTTTAGTCTGTAGGCATAATCTCTACCTTAATGAAACAATAAGCCAAGTATAATATTAATGGAATGAAGTGATATCAAATATAAATGTAGAAAAATGAAATAGTGAAGATTCTTTTTTTCAAAGATTTTATTTATTTATTTGACAGAGAAAGATCAGAAGTAGGCAGAGAGAGAGAGAGAGAAGCAGGCTTCCTGTTGAGCAAAGAGCCTGATGCAGGGCTTGATTCCAGGACCCTGAGATCATGACCTGAGCCGAAGACAGTGGCTTAACCCACTGAGCCACCCAGGCGCCCCCAATAATAACGAAGATTTTTAATTCCATATCACAGTATAGTTGATCAAATGGGAAAACTAAAATCTTTTTTTAAAAATTTTCATTTTAACATTGGCAACCTTTATGTTTATATACTGCATATTAGCTATAATCTCTAAATGTTAGAAATTTATTTGTAATGGAATCCACAATTTTGTTAATACCTAAGCCATGGTCAGTGCTAATAAGATTTAAAAATACAGGGTCGTAAGACTATATTAGGTAATGAATCTGGAAACTTCTGGAAAATACACTGGAATTCAAGAGGTTAATCTGTTTATAGTTCTGTTTCTGGCTTTGAATATGAATAAAATAAAACAAAATGAATACAAGAGTGGTTTAGTACTACAAATGTCCAGTACTCTAATTTAAAATCTGGTTCTGTGTAATAACTTGAAAGTTAGCGGTTTTGTGAAACCCCAGTCTGGAGACCTTGTTGTGAACATAGAACAAGTAGCAGAATGTTCTTTCACTCACTAAAGCCTAACCTTCTGCTAACCTGAAAATCTTTTTATTTTGAATCTGGCCTTCATTGGGACTCATTAACTCCCTTTTGCTGGTTATCTAGCAAAATTATTGTTCTTACCAGAATTATATTCAGGGTGGGCCAGATCAGCTGTAGAGCATCTTCTTGAAAAGACTGATAGGCATCCTGAACTCCTTAGAAATAGCGATATATGTATACATACTCTGAAATACATATATACGTACTCTGAAAAAATGTATATATATATTTACACACTCTGAAAACTAGAATATTTATGAAATAAATAGAAAGGGATGCAAAGAAATGGAAAAACATTCCATGCTAATGGATTGGAAGAACAAACACTGTTAAAATGTCTGTACTATCCAAAGCAACCTGTACATTTAATGCCATCTCTATCAAAATACCATCAGAATTTTTCACAGAGCTAGAACAAACAGTCCTGAAATTTGTATGGGACCACAAAAGACCCCAGATAGCCAAAGCCACCCGAAAAAGAAAAGCAATCTGGAGGCATTACGATTCTGGATTTCAAGTTGTATTACAAAGATATAGTCATCAAAATGGTGTGGTACTGGCACAAAAACAGACACATAGATCAGTGGAACAGAATAGAAAACCCAGAAATGGACCACAATCATATGGTTAACTAATCTTTGACAAATCAGGGAAGAATATCCAATGGAAAAAAGATAGACGTTTCAGCAAATGGTGTTAAGAAAATTGGACAGCCACCTGGCAGAAGAATGAAACTGGATCACTTCCTTACACCATACACAAAACCAAATTCAAAATGAATGAAAGACCTAAATGTGAGACAGTAAACCATCAAAATCCTGTCAGAGAACACAGGAAGCAACCTCTTTGACCTCAGCCATAGCAACTTCTTACTAGGCACATCTCCAGAGGCAAGGGAAACAAAAGCAAAAAGGAACTGTTGGGACTTCATTAAGATAAAAAAAAAGAACTTCTGCACAGAGAAGGAAACAATCAACAAAACTAAAAGGCAACCTATGGAATAGAAGATATCTGTGAATGACATACCTGATAAAGGGTTAGTATCCAAATCTATAAAGAACTTATCAAATTCAACACTAAATAAATAACCCAGTTAAAAGTGGACAGAAGACATGAATAGACATTCTTCCAAAGAAAACATCCAGGTGGCCAACAGACACATGTAAAGGTGCTCAGCATCACTCATCATCAGGGAAATACTAATCAAAACATTTCACACCTGTCAGAAGAGCTAAAATTAACAGCACATGAATTGGCAGGTGTTGGAGAGGATGCAAAGAAAGGGGAACCTTCTCACACTGTTGGTGGGAATGCAAACTGGTGCAGCCATGGTGGAAAACAGAATGGAGGTTCTCAAAATCTTAAAATTAGAACTACCCTGCAACCCAGCAATTGCAGTCCTAGGTATTTACAAAAACACAGATTCGAAGGGGTACATGCACCCTGATGTTTATAACAGTTATTATTAATAGCCAAGTTATGGACAGATCCCAAATGTCCATTGACCAATGAATGGATAAAGAAGATGTGGTATATATACACAGTGAAATATTACTCAGTCACTGAAAAGAATTTGTAATTTGTTACACATTTGTAACAGTGTAACATTGTAACATTTGTAACAGTGTGGTTGGAGCTAGAGTATATTATGCTAAGCAAAACAAGTCAGAGAAAGACAAATATCATATGATTTCACTCATTTGTGGAAGTTAAGAAACAAAAAGATGAACATATGGGAGGGGGAAAAAGGGAATGAAACAAACCAGAAGAGACTCTTAAGGATAGAGAACAAATTGAGGGGTGATGGATTGAGGTGGATAGGGGATGTGCTGCATGAATGATGGATATTAAGGAGGGCATTTGTTATGATGAGCACTTGGTGTTGTATGTAAGTGATGAATCACTGAATTCTATTCCTGAAACCAATATTGCACTGTGTGTTTACTAAGTAGAATTTGAATAAATAACAATAAAAAGAAATAGCCATGTATATTTGCTGCCTACTTTCTGAATCAGTGAATGGTAAAATCAGAATCATAATGGGCCATCATTTACATAAAATTAAACCTTTCCACCTGGTTGTGACAGAGGGTTTAGTCTTCTTAATTACAGTTGTCTCTTTATTTGCTGCAGAGACCCTAGCCAAGTCATACTGTATTGTTGCTCTCTGTGAAGTTGCTATCACAATCCTCCTTATATGCTTTCCAATCCATGTGGGAAATAAATGTGGATATTAGGTAAGAGTAAGATTCTGGTTTTGATGGTATATCTGGTATATCTGATAGTAGGAAGCACAACTCGGGTATGTAGCCGAAATCAGGCTTTCAATTATTTTCCTTATGTCTAGATTTTGAAAACCTTTGTTTTCAATAATAGATAAACTATTTCAATTTGAAATAGATTTCAATTGAAATAGATTTCAATAAAATAGATAAACTTATCAAGAGATATGCCTAATAAGTGGTTTAAAACTTGTGAAAAATAAAACATAAAATTAGCACATTAGCCTTAAAAACTATTGCATATGGAAAGAAACATTTGAGTTAATAGAAAGCCATATGGTATCCATAGAAAGGATGACTTCATGATATCAGTTATTTATAAATCATTCGATGAATTAAATGTGATGTCAAAAATAGTGTGGGTGATCCTGACCAATCCTACTTTTAAACATTTTAGAATGAAGATTTTCTGAAAATATAAGCATGTAAAAATAATTAAGAACACTCAGGAAAGGAATAAAACTAATAGAATTATGTACAAGGTGAAAATATTTGTGGATTTCTTCCAAATTTAAGTCATATAAAGGAGCATCATATAAGAATCCCACCAGCTGGGTATTTATCACAATATCCTTTCATTTCTACTGAGAAATGTGTTAGATTTAAACAAATCCAATGCCACATGGTAATAATTCATGGACCTAATGTTTTCTGATATTTTAAGTTAGAACATTAAAGAAATCAAGGTTAGAAAATCGTTCCTTAATATGATTCTGGAATTCAGAAAAAATATATAAACAAATTCTGATGACTGCAGAATTCCTTGGAGTCACTTAAAAGTTTGCATGTATTCATCCTTGTCACTTGAATGAGGATTCTCCTGAGGAATTTTCTTAATTTTCAAATGGGCAGTGTGTCAGCAATATTGCCTAACTGAAAAGGGTGCAGCCTGTGTTTATGCTAACTTGGCCTTAAAGGAAATGTGCTCCCTGAAGTTATACAGTGTGCTGACCCTGTGAGGCAGTCATATTGTCCAGTTTTCCATCCAAAGCAAAAAAGAATATTCTGGATTTAAGTACATTAAGAAGAAGCTTCTTGAGTTGTAGGTTGGTTTGTCCTGCCAATTTTGGACATTGAAGTCAAAGAGTGCTGAATTGTTAATATTATAAGGAATTGTTTGGTAGGGGTTCTTGGTAGTAGTATACAAAGGTGTCCTGGCACCTATATAATTTTACGTATTCTTACTATGTGAGTAATGTTTGTGTAAAAAACTTGGCTGAATTAAAATAACAATTCCAGGGTTGCCAGCGTGTTCCAGTTGGTTAAATGTCCGACTCTTGATTTCAGCTCAGGTCATGATCTCAGAACCCTCACAGTAAGCCCTGCTAGCCCTGCGTTGGGCTCAGCTGGGTGTGGGGCCTGCTTAAGATTTAAGATTCTCTCTTTCCTTTTTCTTCTGCTTCTCCCCCACCTCTCTCTCTCTCCCTAAATAAATAAATAAATAAATAAATAAAATCCCTCCCTCTAGGGAGGAAATGTTAAGAAAAATATCTCTATTTCTTGAGTATATATGTGCGTATATATACACATACACCCTAGAGAGAAAGGAACTCTTCCTCAAGAGCAGCTCTTCCTACATTTGCTGTCTTAATGAGATCACTGTCTATTTAAATCCAACACATAACCATCTAAACAAGACTCTCTTTCACACTTCTGTTTCTGGCTTTTTAAAAGTAAGACTTTACAGTGAAGTCAAGAAAAGAAACAGGAAACTCACTTTCCTTTTAGCAGCTATATGATTCTTAATATCAGGGGCCAGCAAAATAGATAACAGAGAATGCCAGAATGGAGTAAAAAGAAGGGGCTTTATTGGCAGCAAAAAAATCCCATTATTTACTTATATCCAAATATGATCATATATTAAGCTCAAAGTTAAATGTTTTATTATTGTAATCTTACTCTGAAATTACAACTTGACTGTTAGGTTTAATTTATATCTCTTGCGTTTCTTAGTTTTATTTCTTAACTTGTAGCAAAGACTAAGATGAAAATTTTAAATTACTTTTCTGAAGAAATCTCAGAGAAATTTCAGCAAGCATTGAATGAACAAAAATGGCATGATGGAACAGAAATAGTTCTTTGACTGTCAGCAGATATTTAAATAACATGAATGCCATCTAGTTATAATGGATTCCTTTAAAACTGATGATACTTAGAGAACAAAGGGAATCAGCCCAGAGTCACTTATTGCAAAAAACTGCAGAGTATAATACTTGACATGAAAATGACTCTTCAAGACTTTTAGCATAATAAACCCCTGGGTGAAAACTCTCAGAGTGACTCCCAGAAATACAGAACCAACTGCTTTTCCATAAAGCTACTACATTTATGATCACCTGGAGAGACTAAAGTACCAGTGTAAAATTCCAGCTGTGACTGGCCTTGATATTTAAAGCCAGAGAAATGGAAAAAAGGGGCAGAAGGGTGAAGGTCATGTTTTAGAACAGTATTTAAAAAAAATCAGCCTGCAATATATCTTTTTTCTTAATTATTAATTCAGTGATTTAATCATCTCTTAAATTATTCACTTAATAAACAGTAAGTGCTTATTGAGCATATTTCATTCATTGCTAGCCTCTATGTAAGTTAGAGTCATTAGAAAGGTAAGTATGGTATGTTTTCTGCTTCCAGGAGTCCTCAATCAGTGGGATACATAGTTATATAATTACTAAATAAATGTGATATAATAGCAGATATAAAAAGACAAATGATCTGTGAAATCACAGGAGAAACAACTTAGTTTAGCTAGAATGACTAGGTAAGACATCACACAGGAAAGAACATTTAATCTGGATTTTGAAGAAAATAATAAAACTTACTGTTTAGAAGTAGCAATAACATGGTCAGAAGATAGGAAATGACATACAATTTCAGTATAACTGGCTTAATATCATGAGTAGGAACTGGAAACTATCTTAGAATAAACAGGAAGCTAAAAATACTCTTTGCAAACAGTGTGCCTGAAAGAATTGTGTCATTCCTAACATTAATGCTTGAAATTATTAATACCTGTAATTATATCTGGTATAATGCAATACTCAGAATATTTGTGGAGTTGAACTGAATACAACCTTAGTAAATAAAATTGAATTTACTTGGATTTTTTAAAAGTATTTTTTAATATACTTTATTTTTTTAGAGCAGTTTTAGGTTCACAGTGAAATTAAGTGGAAGATAACAGAAATTTCCTGTATACCCTTGTCCACACGCATGCATAGCCTTCCCACATTAACTCATCAGAATTTTTTTTTTTAAGCAAGGATAAACCAACATTGACACATCATAATCACCCAGATTATGTTAACTGGTTAACCCTAGGGTTCATTCTTTGTGTTGTAAATCCTGTGGTTTGAGGCAAATGTGTAATGACATGTATCTATCATTACAGTAACATACAGTGTTGTTTTACTGCCCTAAAAATTTCTCTCTTCCACAACTATCTGTTCCTCTCTCCTTCCTAACTCCTGGCAACCATTGATGTTTCTTTTTTTTTCTTTTTTTACTGTCTCCATAATTTTTCCTTTTCTTGAAAGTCATATTTTGGGAGTCATACAGAATGTAGCCTTAACAGATTGACTTCTCTTAGTAATATTCATTTGAAGTTCTTCCATGTCTTTTCTTGGTTTGATAGCTTATTTCTGTTTAGTGTTGAGTATTTTTCCATTGTCTGGATGTACTGCAGTTTATCATCCATCTACCTAATAGAAGACATCTTGGTTGCTTCCAAACTTTGGGAATTATGAATAAAGCTGTTGCACGCATCATATGCAGGTTTTTGTGTGCACACATTTTCACCTAATCTGGATAAAAACCGAGGAACAAGATTGCTGAATTATATGGTAAGAGTATGTAGAAAATTGCCAGCGTATCTTCCAGAGTGGCTGTGCCATTTTTCATTCTCACCAGCAATAAATGGTAGTTCCTGTTTCTTCACATACTCCCCAGCATTTGTTGTCAGTGTTCTGGGTTTGGGCCAGTAGTAGAGGTATGTAGAGCTTTCCCACTACTTAATTTATGTTTCCCTGATGACATGTGATGTGAAACATCTTTTCACATGCTTATCTGCCATTTGTATATCTTCCTTGGCTAGGTATCTCTTAAAGTATTTGGTCCATTTTTTAACTGGGTGGTTATTTTTTTTTACTGTTGAATTTTGAGTTCTTTGTATATAATGGCTAACAGTCCTTTATCAGATATGTTTTTTGCAAATACTTTCCCCGTCTGTGGCTTGTTTTCATTCTCTTGGTGGTGTGTTCACAGAGCAGAAATTTCTAATTTTAATAAAGCCCAGGTTATCAAGTCTTTCTTTCTTAGTTTGTGCCTTTGTTATTATATATCTGAATGTGTTTTTCAGCTACATTTGAAAAGAAATACTTTGAATATTCTTTTAGAAGACAGAAGGTAGGGGCAGAATAATGCCCCTATTCAAGATGTCCATATTCTGAATCATGGAACCTGAAAATATATTAGTTTACATGGCAAAAGGATATTGCATAGTTAAGAATCTTGATAAGAGGAATTGTCCTGGATTACAGAGCTTCATCATGTGATCACAGAATATCCAGTGTCAGAATGGCGCCATGTGAAAGTGACTTGCCTGATCTTTATTGCCTTGAAGGAGGGAGTGACCACAAACCAAGGAATTTATGTGGCCTCCAGGAGGTAGATATGGCAAGGGAACAGATCTTCCCCTCAAGCCTTTAGAGCGATGTAGTGGTTCTGTCGTTTTAATCCACTGATACTCATTTTGAATTTCTGAAGTCCAGAACAGTAAGTTAATGCAACTCTTTTGTTTTAAGCCATTACTTTTGTGGTAATTTGTTACAGCAGCAGTGGGAAACTATTGGAAATTATAGGAAAATAATCGGAAATTATACTGAGGAACTTATGTGTAATTTCAGGATCTTTAACATTGTTTCTTTTATCCTTTGTCACTTTAAAATTCTGCCTGCCTGCCTTCCTTTCTTCCTTCCTTCTTAATCAAGAAGAGATGATAGAGGAAATATAAAAAATACTGAAGAACTCTAAATTGAAGAAAAGCCTCCCTTCTACTTAGCAAAGATTACTTATTTTCTAAGGAGATCTATCTACCCATCTTCCTTCTTTCTCTCTCTCTCTCTCTACCATCTGTGGAAAGAGAGAAAGAGAGACTCTAAAATTATTCTAAAATGGATTGGAATGCATAACTCAAGCATGATGTTAGTTCTAGGTATGTATTTTTTAAAAGCCAGATTATTTTAGTGATCAACAATAAGCCCTTTTGTAAAATTGCATTCCTTTCCTCTAAAACAGTGCTTAGGGCTTGAATGTCTTGGTAGTGTTAAATTGTAAACCCTAATATATCAGGACAATTGTGAGCCACATCTCTATCACTTACCATTGGATCCCAAGCAACAAATGTTAAACCTGACAAAAATTTCAAAAAGACTAGATGAACTTGTAATGGATCAGAATGGAGATAGGTAGACTGTGTGGAATCAGAATGGCCCCAGAGCCCAGGTCTGATATGATAATATAAACATATGAATAGAATATATGTGTCAGTTGGAAAGAAGGTTAGTCTCCAGTAGGAGGGTAGAATGAGTCACAGAGGGAACAGTATTCACTAAGAATGTATTATAAGGTGTAGGTCTGTGTTTTCCAGGCTACTAATTGCTTAAAATTTCAAAATTATTCAACAGATTCATCCTGTTTTGTGTTTATGTTTCTTAAGCAGAGTTTAATAGGAAATCTAACCATTGTATGAAATACATGCAGATTTCATGTGAGGTAGCACCTCCCAGTTGTATAAGGGATTCTCCAATCATCCGCTTTTTGAGCCAGTGAAAGTGAGGGTCATGAATGTGGCAATTATGAGTTAATAAGATAGATGGTAGTTGATTAAAAAATTTTTTTCAGATATCAACTTGTCACACATTTCTACCATTTAGAGGAAAAAAAAGTGTACCTAAAGTGGCTGAATTTTATTGTATCCGATAAATAAATATATCTCAATGATAAAGGGAAAATATGATGTCTCTCAATATGTTAAATTTTATGACATTTAGCAGTGACATGTTCTCTTTCTGCCTTGCCATCATTTTGAGTAAAGAGATTATTCTTCTTCATTTCATTGACTTTGGACTTGCTATGTGATTTGCTAGGGAAAATGAGATATGCTGGGAAACATAACATAGGCCATTCTTAAGCAGAGTCTTTATATGTAAATACATAGTTTGTCTCTGTCCATCCTCCCTTTGAGATTTTGTTATTTGCCAGGAAAAAATCATTCCCCAAATGGTGAATGTTCTTTCAGGTGGGAACCCAGAAAGAATTAGAAGATGGGCATTGCCCAGCAGAACCCTCCTGAGTCTAGCTGAGGCAACCTTACACAGCAAAGACCAAGGTACCCTATAAGTTTCATGAAATGTGATGAAGAATTTAAATGTTTACTTGAGTTGGCTACTAAGATTTGAGGGTTTTGTATGCTGAAGCATCAGACTTACATATATTTTGGCTTTCTTAATATCTCCCCTGGATGTCGTCTCAAATTAGTATGAGATGTGAATTATTTTTTCCTAATCCAACCAATTCTTCCTTATTTATTTCCGTCACAGAAAACAGCATCAGTATACAACATGGTTGCTTTCACCAAAAATCTTGATTGTCCTAAATTCCCTTTCTGTTCTCCTCCTCTTTCACAAACCCAGACAAAGCATGAAAAAAATAGTAGTTAACATCCCTTACTTACTTAAAATATTTTAATGACTTCCAATTACACGTTCAAGGAAATTTTTTTTTTTTTTTACGGTTGCCTTCATCATTGCCATACACGTTATAACATTTCAACTTACTATACTGTAGCCCTCTCGCCTTCTCCTATTTTCTTTACTTCATAAAGATCATTCCTGTTTAATGTGCATTGTGTTGGATATTCTTTGTCCTTAGATACCTCCTAATCTGGGTATTCTGATGATAACCTTATTCTGATCATTCAGATACCTGTGAACTCAACAATGGCATCTTGTGTAGCCTAAAGTAGTGATCTAGTTAAATATTCTCACATGATTCTATTTTATTCTCCTCCATCACCTTCTAATCCACTTATTTATCTATTATTAATCACTTCCTCACCACCACCTCGATCACTTATTTGAATATTACCTCTAATGAATGCTGTTTAAGATATGTTCAGACCTGAATTCAGCCCTGACAACAACACTTGAAACATCATAGACATTCACTGTACATCATGAGTTAGTGAACTCAGTGCTATTATATTATACTGCTTATAAGTAAAATCAGTACTGTCACTATAATGAAATTAAACAAAAATACTTGCAGGAAGATTGATGGATGCTGTTTCAGTATTGTAAAGAAAAAGTTAAAATTTCTCTTTTATTATGTTCACAAAAATAATTAGAGTTATCTTGAAAATAATTAATGTTATTTTGTATGCTTGCTCTTTTGTACTATTGTGATGACAGTGAGCATTATCATTTTAACCTTAAATATTTTGAAATAAATAGTTACACTATTGCTAAAGATTCTCCATCTGAGAAAATACTGAATGGGGTTTAGTCTTTGACAAAAGATGTAAGACAAATAGAATACCTATATTTTAAAAAAGAATATTTACATTATGTAGCTCATTACCTGATTTTCTGTTCTTTTAAACAATATACACTATAGTAATTCAAGAGAGTTCAGCTTAGCAAATGCATATATTTGATAATAAAAGGATAGACATAAAAGAGTGAATTTCTGAAATTTGTTTCTTGTGTATGGGCTCTATGATAACTGTATACTTTCATATGATATCAGGAGTCTTTATTGATGTTTCCCCCAAATTAAGTAGGTCAGCCTATTTAAAACAATAATCAGTGCTTATCTAACTCAACATTGTATTTTCTATTATGGGAGTTTTATAGGAGTAAGTTGTTGGGAATATTGTTCCTAGCTGTGAAATACAAGGCAAAGGATATAGCTCAACAAATGTTTAATTTGAGGTTCAGTTATATTTAAGGAAATAACTTTAGTTAAAAAGAAATGAGTACTTAAATTCATCAAAAGACTAGTTAGTTGTTTTTATAGTCCAACCATTAGTTATAATAAGTTTTCAAACATAGCATTTTTATATGATTATTATATAGTAGTGAAAAATACAAATATAACTATTTTTTTTATAACTATTTTTAAACTAGTAATTGAATTCAGTGTGTCAACAAAACCACTTGCAATCAGTTGAAGTGTGGGATTATTTTATTAATTTAAACTGCAGATCATTTAAAATATACAAAATATCAAATACATTTATTGCTTCTCAATCTAAATAGGAAGTACTTACCTATACATTTTAATGTAGAAATGTGAATATAATGTTTTTTTGTTTCTTTAAGTTTGTTTTTCTAGAAATAGTTTTTTACCAAGAGAATTGACTGAGATTGCCCATCTGTCACCCAAGTTAATTAACATTACTGGATTATTAACTAAATCAGGGTTAAAAAGACACATGTGCGCATAAGGAAACAATGGGCATTTCAGTAAATTAAAGTTATTTATGACAGCTGTGGGCATTCAGAATGCATCTCCTCCCTACCTTGGCTAATAGACAAACACTTTTTGAAATAATAACCATTCTGTGGGCTTCAAAGTTTGAAATAAGAAGGGTATGCTAAATCACCTCACCTAATTCTCTATGCAATCAGAGAAGACTTTAGGTAACCATTGAGATGGGCTAATTGCTTAGATTTTTTATTTTCTTGGATCTAAGAATAACATTTTTCATTTAACTAAGAATTCTGGCTTGAATAGTAAATTATATAAACATTTTCTAACTTATCATAAAATTTGAATGCTATGTATCTTACATGCTTAGAATCCTATAACTTGCACATCTTTAAGGCACATATTGCATGGCGCACGGGATGTGGCGCGTAAACATTGAATTTTGGAACACTGATAAAATAAAATTTAAAAAATGTTCAAGATGATGATTTGTAAATAAATCTTGATATATCTAGGTGATTTTTCTAACCTGTGATGATAACTCATGTGAACATTTAGTGATATCATTGAATTCAAATATATAAAAGCTGTTTCCTCTCAGTCTACCCACTAAAGCCATTATACTTGTTGTTCACCATCTGAAATTACCATAAATTTAACCATAAATTACTGATGTGTTATATACAGAGAAAAATTTTATGATAAATATTAGATCACTAGCTTACCCACGAAAGAGTTATATTAATTGATCCTCCAAATTTAAATCCTCAATATGAGGATTTAGTATGAGCATGTACTAGGCTGAAATACAGCCCCAAAACATATCCATGTTTTGTCTAGTCCCCAGACCCTGAATATTTAAAAGACAAAAGAGGCCTTGCAGATGGGATTAAGTTAAGAATTTTTGAGATGGGGAAATTATCCTGTGTTATTCTTATGAACCTAAGGTAATCATAATGGTTGTTTTAAATGGGAGCAGCAGGATCAGAGTGAGAGAATGTTTTGTCAAACCAGATGCAGAAAGAGAAAGCAGTGTGATAACAGGTACAAAGAGAGAGTGACAACAGAAGCAGAGGTCAGAGAAATATGGGGTCACACGTCAAGGAATTCAGACAGCTTTAAGAAGCTGGAAAGGCAAAGAATCAGATCTTAGAGCTTCCAGAAAGAACAAGGTCTGAGGATAAATTAAATATAGCCTAATGAGACCCAATTTGGGCCTCTACCTCCAAAACTACGAAAAAGAAATTTGTGTTGTTTAAACTACCAAACGTGTGACAAATTTTTGTAGCAACAATAGTAACAATATAGATCATAAAATTATTTTGCTAAAATATCATTTATAATTTTGCCTCAATTATAAATTGCATAATATAATTGTGGAGTAAAAAACTGGATCCTCTAGTTACTTTCACAAAAAAACATAGAAATTTGACTAGTTTTGTTTGTCATTTTCGAATTGGGCATTCCAAGTACTATTCTGAGGTATTTTTTAAAGGAAACCTTTGCAAGACTTTTACCTGCGACATAAGAATGAGAAATCCGGGAAGAGGAGCAAGATGGGGGAGAAGTAGGAGACCCTGTTTCAACCGGTGCCCTAAGGTGAGCTAATTATCTACCAGAACACTCTGAACACCCGTGAAATCAGCCTGAGGTTAGGATTATACGCTTCTGGATCTCTACAGGGGCAGAAGACTCCAGTAGAGAGGTAAACAGAGTAGGAATGATTGGACTGATATTGAAGGATAAACAGAAGGGGGAGGGAGCCACTAGAAGTGACCCATTGAAAAGTAATACCCCGATACGAGAGTGCCCTGTGATTGGGGACCAGCATTAACTTGGAGTCTAGTTAAAAGCACTCAAAAAGAGCAAAAGATCTTAAGGGGCAACTGGTGTAATCATGGGCATGGGCCTAAGTCCATGGACCCAGGACTGCCAGCACCAGCAACCACCTGTGCCAGAGAGTGCGCGGCTGAACCCCTGGGGTTGTGCGGCTTGCATCATGGCTCATCAGGCACACTCCTGCTCCTGCATGAGGGAATCTGGAGACAGCTCCAGCCTGTGCTCCCTAGAACTTTTGTGCACTACGCGACCAGGATCTGACCCACTCCCCACTGGTGCCTTAGAAAGCTCCATACTAGATCTAGCCATTGGTCTCTAGGACCAACCAACAGTCTGGACTCTCCCAGCCAGGGCTGAAAGGAACTCAGTCCAAGCACCCAAGATGGCAACCTGAGGTCTGCAGGCCCAGCAAAGGCAGCCACTGGAAGTGGGTTCACTGGACGAATATCACTTGCGTTTTGGCACGGGGGTGCGGAGACAAGTGGGCGCTTCAGGTGACCCCTGAGATGGTGGCTGGGACATGCTCTGACTGTGGGAGGTTGCAAGGCTCACTAGAGTTTGCAAATGGGGAGTCTGTGTGTTCAGGACCACCCAGAGGACAGCAGACTGAGGCTTCTCTCTGAGACGGAAGTTTGGGTGCAGTTTGCTTTCCTATAAACCTCCAAAAAACCACAAAAAGCTTCCAAAGAGGGGTAAAAAAAACCCAAAAAACCAAAACCCTCCAGAGAATGAAAGCCTAAAAAACCGGTTTCCGCAGAGCCCAGCCTCTTGATGGGGGCAAGAGAACTCAATCCGAGCAAGATTGCCTGAAAAACAACGTGGTAGGCCCCACCCCCAGAAAGCCTGCCAAGAAGAGCAAGAGGACAACCACCACAGTGTCCCCATAAAATTGTAAAACCTCAATATCAGGGGAAAACAATATATTAAGCTCCTGGTACTGCCCTAAAACCTATATATTTCATAGATACAACTTTTATTTTTAATTCGTTCTCACTATTCTTGTTCTATTTTTTAAACCTACTTACCATTACAACTAGAGGTTTAATACAACATATTCCATAATAACCTTTTAACTTGAACTTTTTTCATACATATACCTGTGTTTTTCTTTTTCTTTTCTATTTTTTTAAATATACATATAGGTATAGGTTTCAAGGCAATCTTCTTTCCCTAATCAATAGTACCCCTATATATAAACCAGTTTTAATCTCCCTTTATCTCTGGAAAGTTGAGTCCTTTAACAAAGATACCAAGATACACCCAGGAAGACTCAAAATAACCTTTCTCACCCACATTGAGGATTTATATCCACTTCACATCTTTTTCTTCTGTCACTGTTTCTGTGTATTTGTTTTTGTTCTGGTATTATATAAATCATATACTTGGCATTCATTTTGGCTGGGCTCCTGTTTTTTTTCTTGTCATTTACTTTTTTTTTTTTTAAGATTTTATTTATTTATTTGACAGACAAGTAGGCAGAGAGGCACGCAGAGACAGAGAAGGGGAAGCAGGCTCCCCACTGAGCAGAGAGCCCGATGTGGGGCTCGATCCCAGGACCCTGGGATCGTGACCTGAGCCGAAGGTAGAGGCTTTAACACACTGAGCCACCCAGGCGCCCCTGTCATTTACTTTTGTCAGTCTTTTTGTTTGTCCGTTTTTGTTTGTATAACTTATAAATCTTACCTTTAGGGCCCATTCTGGAGGTGTTTTCTCTCTCTCTCTCTCTCTCTCTCTTTTTTTTTTTTCCTGTCTCTGTTTCTCTTTTTCTTTCTCTTTTGTGGTGACTTCTGATTGCTCAGAAGCATTCCAGGGTGCACCTTGCATGGATCGCGGTTGATATATTCAGCTACACACCCCATCAACCACCTCTCACTGAAATGACTAGGAGGAGGAACACCCAACAGAGGAAAAATTCAGAGACTGTGCCCTCTCCATCAGAACTATTGGATATGGACATAAACAGTGTGTCGGAAAGGGAATTCAGGGTAAGAATTATCCAGGTGATGGCTAGGTTGGAGAAAACCATTAGTGACAACATGGAATCTATTAAGGCAGAAGTGAAAGCCACCTGAGAAGAAGTTAAAAATACTATCAATGAGATCAATCTAATTTAAATTCTCTAACATCTAGGGTAACCAAGGCAGAAGATAGAATTAGTGATCTAGAGGACAAATGATAAAGAAAAAGGATCAGAAGGAGGCCTGGAACAAACAACTTAGAAGCCATGAAAACAGAATTAGGGAACTAAATGTAGCCACAAAACATTCCAATGTCAGAATTATTGGGATCCCTGAGGGGGAGGAGAAAGAAAGAAGACTAGAAGATATAGTTGAACAAATTTTCCGTGAAAATCTTCCCAATCTGGGGAATGGAACCAGAGTTTGTGTCCCAGGGGCAGAAAGATCACCCCCCCCCCAATATCAATGAATCTAGAAAGACCTTGAGATGCTTGATTGTGAGACTGATGAATCATAATTTTAGACAAGAGCTCTTGAGAGCAGCTAGTGGGGAAGAGATTCCTTACCTACAGAGGAAGGTCCATCAGAATAACTCCAGACCTGTCCACAGAAACCTGGCAAGCCAGAAAGGGCTGGCAAGAGATATTCAGGGCACTAAATGAGAAGAACATGCAGCCAAGAATACTTTATCCAGAAAGGCTGACATTCAAAATGGATGGAGAGATAAAGAGTTTCCAAGACCAGCAAGGTTTAAAAGAGTATGTGACCATCAAGCCGGCACTACAAGAAATATTAAGGGGGCTCTATAAAAGAAAAAAGAACCCAAGAGTGTCATAGAACAGAAAATTATGGAGACAATCTATAGAAAAAAGGACTTCATGGGCAACATGTCAGTAGAAACGTATCTCAATAATCACTCTCAACGTGAATGGCCTAAACACTACCATAAAACGGCACAGGGTTGCAGACCGGATAAAACGACAGGATCCATCCACATGTTGTCTAAAAGAGACCCATTTGGAACCTATGGATACATCCAGACTGAAAGTGAAGGGATGGAGAAGCATCTTTCGTGCCAATGGGCCTCAAAAGAAAACTGGGGTAGCGATTCTCCTATCAGATAGATTAGATTTTAAACTAAAGACTGTAGTCAGAGATAAAGAAAAACACTGCATCATTCTTAAAGAGTCTACGCACCAAGAAGATCTAACAACTGTAAGTATTTATGCCCCTAATACAGGAGCAGCCAACTACATAAGACAACTGTTAATCAAGATAAAGAGTCATATTGATATGAATACATTAATAGTAAGGGATCTTAACATGCCACTCTCAGTAATAGACAGATCATCCAAGCAGAAAATCAATAAACAAGAGCATTGAATGACACATTGGACCAGATGGACCTCATAGATATTTACAGAACATTCCACCCTAAAACCACAGAATACTCATTCTTCTTGAGTGCACATGGAACTTTCTCCAGAATAGACCACATACTGGATCACAAATCAGGATGCAACCCATACCAAAAGATTGAGATTATTCCATGCATATTCTCATACCACAATGCTTTGAAACTGGAACTCAACCACAAGTAAAAGATTGGAAGGAATTCAAACACTTGGAAGCCAAAGACCACCCTGCTTAAGAATGTTTGGATCAACCAGGAAATCAAAGAAGAACTTAAACACTTCATGGAAACCAATGAGAATGAAGACACTTTGGTCCAAACTTACGGGATACAACAAAGGCAGTCCTAAGGGGGAAATACATAGCCATCCAAGCCTCCCTCAAAAAAAATTGAAAAAATCCAGAATATACCAGCTCTTTACACCTTAAAGGACTTGAGAATCAACAAAAATTAAGCCAACCTCACACAGAAGAAGGGAAATAACCAAGATTAAAGCAGAGATCAATGAGATAGAAACTAGAGACACAGTAGAACACATTATGAAACTAGAAGCTGTTTTTTTTTAAAGAATCAATAAGGTCCACAAACCATATTTGTATTAACCACAAACTAATCCAAAAGAAAAGAGAGAGGACCCAAATTAATACAATTATGAATGAAAAGGGAGAGATCATGACTAACACCAAGGAAATAGAAACAATCATAAGAAATTATTATCAACAGTTATATGCCAATAAGTTAAGCAACCTAGACAAAATGGATGCATTCCTGGAAACCTATAAACCTCCAAAACTGAATCAGGAGGAAATTGACAACCTGAATAGATCAATATCTAGTAACGAGATTGAAGCAGTGATCAAAAACATCCCAAAAAACAAGAGCCCAGCATCTGATGGATTTCCTGGAGAAATTCTACCGAACATTCAAAGAAGACATAATACCTATTCTCCTGAAGCTGTTCCAAAAAATAGAAGCAGAAGGAAAACTTCCAGACTCTTTATGAAGCCAGCATTACCCTGATCCCCAAACCAGGCAAAGACCCCACCAAAAAGGGTAATTTCAGACCAATATCCCTGATGAATATGGATGCTATGATTCACAACAAGATCCTAGTTAATAGGATCTAACAGTACATTAAAAAGATTATCCACCATGACCAGGTGGGATTTATCCATGGGATACAAGGGTGCTTCAAATTTCACAAATCATTCAATATGATAGAACAAATCAGTAAAAGGAGAAAGAACCACATGGTCCTCTCTATTGATGCAGAAAAAAGCATTTGACATGATACAGCATCCATTCCTGATTAAAACAATTCAAAGTATAGGGATAGGATGGGGTAACATTCCTCAACTTCATAAAATCTATGAAAAACCCATAGCGAATTACCTTCCCTTTGAGATCAGGAACACGGCAAGGATGTCTACTCTTACCACTGTTGTTCAACATAGTACTAGAAGTCCTAGCAACAGCAAACAGACAACACAAAGGTATTCAAATTGGCAAGAAAAGGTATTCAGATTGGCAATGAAGAAGTCAAACTCTGTCTCTTCACACATGACGTAATACTTTATATGGAAAACCCAAAAGACTCTATACCCAAACTACTAAAACTCATACAGCATTTCAGTAATGTGGCAGGATACAAAAGTCAATGTACAGAAATCAGTTACTTTCTCATACACTAACAATGACAATATAGAAAGGGAAATTAGAGCACCATTTACTATAGCACCAAGAACCATAAGATACCTGGGAATAAACCTAACCAAAGAAGTAAAGGATCTATACTCAAGAACTACAGAACACTCACGAAAGAAATTGAAGAAGACTCAAAAAGATGGAAAAGCATTCAATGCTCATGGATTGGAATAATAAACATTGTTAAAATGTTTATACTGCCTAGAGCAATCTATACTTTAAATGCCATCCTGTTCAAAATTCCACCAGAATTTTTCAAAGAGCTGGAACAAACAATCCTAAAATTTGTATAGAACCAGAAGAGACCTCGAATTGCTAAGGAAATTTTGAAAAGAAAAACGAAACTGGGGACATCATGTTGCCTGGTTTCAAGCTTTATTACAAAGCTGTGATCACCAAGACAGCATGGTACCAGCACAAAACAGATATATAAACCAGTAGAACAGAGTAGAGAGCTCAGATATGGACCCTCTATGGCCAAATAATTTTTGACAAAATTTCAATAAATGGTGCTGGGAAAATTGGACAGCTGTGTGTAGAAGAATGAAACATGACCGTTCTCTTACACCATACAGAAAGATAAACTCAAAATGGATAAAAGACCTCAGCATGAGGCAGGAATCTATCAAAATCCTAGAGGAAAACAAAGGCAGTAACCTCTTCGACATCGGCCATAGCAGCTTCTTTCAAGACATGTTTCGAGAAGGAAACAAAAGCAGAAATGAACTTTGGGGCCTTCATCAAGATCAAAAGTTTCTGCACAGCAATGGAAAGAGTCAACAAAGCAGAGGCAACCCAGGGAATGGGAGAAGATATTCGCAATGACACTACAGACAAAAGGCTGATATCCAGGATCTATAAAGAACTCAAACTCAACACACACAAAATAGATAATCATGTCCAAAAATGAGCAGAAGACATGAACAGACACCTCTCCAAAGAAGACATATAAATGACTAACAGACACATGAAAAATGTTCATTATCATTAGCCATCAAGGAGATTCAAATCGAAACCACATTGAGATGCCACCTTACTCCAGTTAGAATGGCCAAAATTAACAAGACAGTAAACAACAAGTGTTGGAGAGGATGTGGAGAAAGGGGAACTCTCTTACACTATTGGTGTGAATGCAAGTTGGTGTGGCCACTTTGAAAAACAGTGTGGAGATTCCTCAAAAAATTAAAAATAGAGCTACCCTATGACCCTACAATTGCACTACTGGGTATTTACCCCAAAGGTACAGATGTAGTGAAAAGAAGGGCCACCCATTCCCCAATGTTCATAGTAGCAATGGCCACAGTCGCCAAACTGTGGAAAGAACCAGATGCCCTTCATTGGACGAATGAATAAAGATACGGTCCATATATACAATGAATATTATGCCTCCATCAGAAAGGATGAATGCCCAACTTTTGTTATCAATATGGACAGGAATGGGAGGCATTATGCTTAGTGAAATAAGTCAAGCAGAGAGAGTCAATTATCATATGGTTTCACTTACTTGTGGAGCATAAGGAATAACACGGAGGACATTGGGAGATGGAGAGGAGAAGTGAGTTGTGGGAAATCTGAGGGGGAGACAAACCATGAGAGACAATGTACTCTGAGAAACAAACTGAGGGTTTTGGAGGGTAGAAGGGTGAGGGGTTGAGTGAGCCTGGTGTTGGGTATTATGAAGGGCATGTATTGCATGGAACACTGGGTGTGGTGCATAAACAATGAATTTTGGTACACTGAAAAGAAATAAAATTAAAAAAAAAAAAGAAAAATTTAGAAAATCACCAAAAAATAGAATGAGAAATCTGAATAGTTTATCATCCTTTTGGCAGTTATATCCACCTAACTGCAGGCATTTAAACATTTTTTTGTATTATTTTAGAATGAGGATTCATTCCAATGGAAAGGAAATATATATTCACCATAGAAAATATGCTGAAAATAAAAATTAATGGCACTAATGAAGTTTCACAAAGAAACAATTACTGTCCATATTTCCCATGATATAGGAATATAAAATTTGAATAATCTTACATATAATACTTTGGACCTTGCAGTTATCACTAAATGATAATTCTTAAGCATACTTTATCATATATTTTAAACAAAACTTAATAAATGCATAGTAATCCACACATTATATAGTTATAATTTATCAATTCTCCATAGATAAACACTAATTTTTTATTGAAGCTAATACTATCATAATGTAACTATAATACACTTAACATAATAAGACAATAATAAAGCCTGATAAGATCTATGTTTTAATGGTACCTATCTTGAAAATTCCTGATAGTGGAATTACTGAGTTGAATTTTTACAAAATTATAAATTATAATTGGAATGTACCTTAGGAGATTTTTCTCAAGAAGATTTAAAATTAAACTTATTCTCAAGAATGCATTGGAATGTTCATTTAGTCACAAATTTTGCTCCATTTAATGTAATGAGTTTTTTTTTTTATCAAACTCAGGGAAATAGCATCAAGTTGTTTTAATTTGCATTCATTGAATTAATGATATGGAAAATTTTGAAATTGCTTTTTGTCTTTCCTTCCCATTTCAGAAAACATATGCTATGTTTACCTCTCCTTATTTATACTCTAATATTTTTATTGAACTAATTAACCATCTGGTTTTTTTTAATGTTTTGTATAAAAGTGTCCAAATTATTTTTACGGTTAATGTTAAACAGTTTTTCCGGCATACCACTGGTGTTCTGCAATCTCTTTTCTTTATTTTATTTCCATTCTTTATTGATACCACACTGGTTTAATTTCATTATGAATTTTGATATCTCCAATGCAAATACTCTTATTCTAACATTAATTTAATAATTTTTCCATTCTTTATTGATACCACACTGGTTTGATTTCATCATGAATTTTGATATCTCCAATGCAAATACTCTTATTCTAACATTAATTTAATAATTTTAAGTAATTTCTTGACTATTTTCAACTACTAGTGAAAGAATAAATGCACTGAGCATAAAAGCTCAGAAATATTGTTTAATATTTGCTGAATACAGAAAATTTTGAAACTAAAATTAACTCCTCTTTATATCTGGTAAGCTCCCCTTAGTTAAGAGTCATCATTTCCATAAGTAGTTCAAGAACTATGTGTTCCCAGCTTATCAAATCCATTTGGTTAGCAGCTTCTCTTATGACCCTACCATAAATTTCTTGGTGACTATAATTTGCCAAGTTTGGATTGCATATTCAACTTCAACCTAACTCTTTGAGTGTCTAATTTTTTTTAAAGCTTTGTTTCCTGAGCATAAAAGGAATTATCACTGCTCCTACATCAGGGATACAGAATTTCAGATTATGGTCAATTTTGACTGTTTAACTTAGGAAAAAATACTATTATTTTTGTATTTTGTATTTCTTTATATCAAGATGCCACCCATTTAAAGGCATATGCTGCATACTATCTATATTTTTTTTTTCAAAAGAACGCTTTTTTAAGGATTTTATTTCTTTATTGATGGAGAGAGAGAGAGATCGATCACAAGTAGGAAGAGAGAGAAGGGGAAGCAGGCTCCCTGCTGAGCAGAGAGCCCAATGTGGGACTCGATCCCAGGACGCTGGGATCATGACCTGAGCCGAAGGCAGCCGCTTAACCCACTGAGCCACCCCGGCGTCCCTGCATACTATCTATATTATTCTGCAACTTTTCCAGTCTATGTGCTTATGTACTTTATATAAATGTTTAAATCAGTAACTCTTTTATCTATTTCACTCCTGTATGATTATGCCTCTGAATATTTATTGATTAAAATCTCAAGGAGATTTTAAATATTTTTAATATTTTGTCATTGCAGACAACACTGTAATAGATTTTCATGTTGAGAATCTGACACCATTTCTCTAGGGTATAGAGCTAGGGGTCCTGTTGCCCAAAGTGTATGCACAGTTTCAGTTTTACTAGATACAGAAAAAAAAAATCACAAATTGCTTTTCTCATTTACATTCCCACTAGCAATGTATATGAGTTCCCATTGTTCCAATGTTATGCAATGCTGGTCCCATATGCTCTAAGACTGGGGAAGTATTTATCAATGTCATGTAGCAAGGTGGATTTATTTTGAAAGAAAAAAATATGTAAATCCATGGCTAGCAAGAGAATAGAAGGATTAGATCTTTATCCATTTTTTTGGATAGAGAATTTTCCATGGTTAAGGCAGGAGAATTTTTGGAACACATGGTATGAGTTTATGTTGAGCATCTGGCACTTTCTGGATTTATTCCATTCCATCTGATAGACGAGATGTATGAGTAGTGAGGATCACAGAGATTATGTGGGTGGCAGAGAGTCTATCAGTAAATGCTGTTTTGGAAAATCAGTTTCCAATCACCTGGAGATTTGGGGGTCAGTACACTCTGACTAGAAAGCTGATTATATAGTACAAAGAATGGTTTTAGTGAAAGGACAAAGGGTTATCAGTATATAGTAAGTGAAAAAGACAAGGAGATGAAACTCTTAAAATTTTTATTATTTTCTATTTATAATATAGTTTATACTTCCTTAGTAGAAATTGTGTTTTTAGATGTTTTTGATGAAAACTTTTTTAAAAAATGTTTTCCATAGGGGCGCCTGGGTGGTTCAGTCAGTTTAGCATCTGCCTTAGGCTCAGGTCCTATTCCTTGTGTTGTGGGATGGAGTCCTGTGTAGGACTTCCTGCTCAGCAGGGAGTCTGCTTATCCCTCTCCCTCTGCTGCTCCCCTTGCTTGTGCTCTCTCTCAAATAAATAAATAACATCTTACAAAAAGTTTTTCATATGCTCTGTTATAAAAGAACTTCATGTAGGAATTCTCAGTTATATAATAGATTATATTCACCAAATACTGGTTTCATATTTATTATCGACCAGTCACTAGGTTAAATACTGAATTTATCATTGTAAACATAATTTTATTTTCCTTCAAGAAGCTTATAGTCTAGTAAAGAGGACAGTGTGTGTGTATGTTTGTGTGTGTGTACGTGTGTGTGTTTTTATCTGTGTCTGTGTGTTTGGGAGGGTGTGTGTATCTAAAGAAAGAAAGTCTGACAGAATTCAGATTATGGGATGTGAGGGAAATATGAAGGAAAACACAAAGGTATTTGAGAGTTTTAGCAGGATAAAAATGTAGTTTCGGTGGATTATTGCATTTTTTTTAAAGATGACCTGGAAGGAGGTTGGAGAGAGATATTAAATCATATTGCAAAAATATGTATGGAACCACAGAAGACCCCAAATAGCCAAAGACGTGTGGAGAAAGAAGAACAAAACTGGAGGTATCACAATACCAGATTTCTAGATATTCTACAAAGTTGTAATAATACTACAAAGTTGTAGTAATTAAAACAATATGATACTGGCGCATAAATAAACTCATAGATCAGTGAAACAGAAACAGACCCCAGAAATAAACCCACAGTTATATGGTCAATGTAATCTTTGTCATAGGAGGCAAAAATATACAATGGAGAAAAGAGAGCCTTTTCAATAAATGGGAAAACTGGACAGCTACATGTAAAGTAATGAAATTGGACTACTTACTTACACAATTCACAAAAATAAACACAAAATGGATTAAAGACCTGAACAGGAGACCTTAAACGATAAGATGAGAGAACAGGCAGTAATTTCTCTGACATTGGCCATAACACCATTTTTCTAGATATGTCTCCTAATGCAAGGGAAACAAAAACAAACTATTGGGACTAGATCAAAATAAAATGCTTTTGAAACCTCAAGAAAACAAAAAAACAACCTACTGAATGGGAGAGGATATTTGCAAATTTTATATCCCATAAGGGGTTAATATCCAAACTATAAAGAACTTATACAACCGAACACCAAAAAAACTCAAACAATCTTTAAAAAAATGGTCAGAGGTCCCAAAATAGACATTTTTCTCAAGAAGATATGGAAGCCAACAGACATATGAAGATGCTCAGCATCATTCATCATCAGGGAAATGAAAATAAAAAACACTGAAATATTAACTCACACCTGTCAGAATGACTAAAATAAAAAACTCAATAAATAAATGTTGCTGAAGATGTGGAGAAAAAGAACCCTTATGCACTGTTGATGGGAATGTAAATTGGACTATGGAGAATGGTATGGAGTTTCCTCAAAAAACTAAAAATAGAAATACCATATGATTCAGTAATTCCACTATTGAGCATTTATCCAGGGACAACAAAAACATGAACTCAAAAAGATACATGTATCCTATGTTTATTGCAGTATTTATTTATTTATTTTTAAGATTTTATTTATTTATTTGTCAGGGAGAGAGAGAGAGCGAGCGCAGGCAGACAGAGTGGCAGGCAGAGGCAGAGGGAGAAGCAGGCTTCCCGCCGAGCAAGGAGCCCGATGTGGGACTCAATCCCAGGACACTGGGATCATGAACTGAGCCGAAGGCAGCTGCTTAACCAACTGAGCTACCCAGGTGTCCCTATTGCAATATTTATAATAACCAAGACATTGAAGCAACCTAAGTGTCTATCAGTGGACAAATGGATAAGGTATATGTGATACACACACACACACACACACACACACACACACACACACTGGAATATTACACAGCCATAAAAAAGACGAGCCATGCCACTTGAGACAACATGGATGGATTTAGAGGGTATTATGCTAAGTGAAAGAAGTCAGACTGAGAAACACAGATACCATATGATTCCACTTATAAATTGAATCTAAAAATGAATAAACAAAAAGTAGAATCAGAACTATAAATACAGAGACAAAACCAATGTTTGCCAGAGAGGAGGGGCTTTGGAGGTTGGGCAGGAAGGATAGAAGGAGATACAGGCCTCCAGTAATGCAATGAGTGATTTATTAAAATAAAAAGCAGAGCCTAAGGAATATAGTCAATGGTATTGTTGTACCAGTGTAATGAAACAGATGGTAGCTACACTTGTGAACATAGCATAATGCATAAACTTGTCAAATCACTAAGTTGTACATCTAAAACTAATGTAATATTGTGTGTCAACTATACTCAAAAAGGGTTGGTGGGTCATACTAAGAATCTGATGTTTAATTTTAACTGCAATGGCAAACTATTAATAGGAAATAATATAACTATTTTTTGGAAGGAAATAAGCAAGCTGATTTGTGTTTTTAGGGTGGTAATGAGAAGCATTATATTAAGTCATTAGTGAAATATAAGACTGTCACTTTATTCATTTAATTAACTATTTTTTGGTGCACCTACAATGTGCCAGATAATGATCTAAACATTTGAAAATCATCAATGAACCAAATAAAAAAAAATCCTTGCCCTTATGGACCTTACCTTCTAGTAGGGAGAATAATAAGTATAATTAGTAATTAAACGGTATGTAAGGAGATATGTAACATGGAAAGGGAGAAAAGATGTAAGGGGATTCAGGATTGCTGGATCCGATAGATCATGTAGGCATTGGTCGAACAGTAATTATGAAACAGAGGCTTAGAGGATCTTAGACACTCAGTCCTGCATATCTCCATACAAAGGGCTAAATCACCTAGGAAAGATCCAGAAGTAGGTAGATAGACCGTGAGTCTAACAAACTTAAGCTTCAGGGCCCATTTATACAGGCCTCTTTAAAATCCCTGATGCTACTCTTTTTTTTTTTTTTTTTAACTTTGTATACTTTTTCTCAGAAAAGTAACCCACATTGTTTGAGCTTTAGAACCAACCTCTGAATTGTCCTGTGGATTTCAAGGTGAATTCTTTTTTTTTTTTTTAAAGATTTTATTTATTTGACAGACGGAGATTACAAGTAGGCAGAGAGGCAGACAGAGAGGGGGAAGCAGGCTCCCTGCAGGGAGCCCGATGCGGGGCTCGATCCCAGGACCCCGGGATCATGACCTGAGCCGAAAGCAGAGGCTTTAACCCACTGAGCCACCCAGGTGCCCCTCAAGTTGAATTCTTCTTATGTTCATGGAACAGAAGCAGGGCTAATATGGCCAGGATATTGATAAGTAAAGATGTCCCACATATGAAGAAGATAGAGGGGTAGAAATACAAGCTGTAGAATATCAGAATAACTTTTGAGTTTTTTAATAATGAATTTTTCAATAATTTGGCATTTGGGAAATAAAATTGACAATAAGCCAAGAAAATGTCGATTATGACATTATAAATTTATCTCTAACCACTACTAAAGAAATGTTTCAATCCTGTAATAGTAATGGTTATATGTAGTTTTATAAAATAATTAGAGGAAGAATTACATACTATATGTGAATTATTTTTATAAGATACAGGCATATCCGTTACCTCACAAATCATTAATTCTACAAAATCCAACAAAATTATACATTTTACCTTTAAAAAACATCTTTTGCCAGTATTAGACAAATTAGGATAAAGTGCTAATTTTGAAAATCACATGAAAATGATTCCAGTTGTATACTCTGCATTATAAAATAAGACTCATCACTGTGCTTCACGTAGGTATTTATTACAGGGATGGACTTGGTATAACTGAAATATTTAAGGAGAGACAATGTAGGTAATTATTTTTATTTAAAAATTCATATAAATCAGATTATCAGAACAGGAGACAAATGGCCACTTTATAAACACTTCAGTTCTTCAATTTGAAGTTGTGAATAGTATGGCTAAAAATAATGAATGTTGAAGTGGGAAGCACCACATGTATACATGTGCCAGTTTAGCACTGTGCATTATAAACTTCGTATTTTTCTGTGGTCATTCAGAAGTTTTCCAAAATTTTTAGGCAACTTCTTGGAAATAACAGTTCATTATCTATGTCAAAGTGAAGTGAATCCTAACAATACCATATGAACACTTGCCAGAATGAAAATAGAAAGGCAGCATGTGGTTTTATACTGAATGGTGATAAATAACAAACCAGGACTTATTAAATATCAAACAGCCATTTTCTTTGAGGTCTATGACTACAAATTCAGTAGGTAATAAATCAACTTAGATGAGAAAGTCAGTTTGAAGAATGGGGATCCTCACAGCACTTGACGGTTAGCCATCTACATTTCGGACAGCTTTAAAGATTGTTTGATTTTCTTCATTTCACTGGGAATACAGAGACTCAGATTTCTTCTATTCCAGTTCTTCATTTGCACTCTGGTACTCAAGCATTTCCAAGAACACTTCTGGCAAATTATATAAAAGAACAGTGCCATCCAAGCAATACTGCCTAAGTGGTACTTTATAATTTTTTCTTCCACAAAATGGAATATTTACTGGCTTTCACTTTATCCATCATTAACCCCCTGACTAAGGGATACTATTAGTTCATCTGGAAAACTCAGTACTACTTTTGATAATTAACCAGTGTGAGCTAAATTGCATATTACAATTGTGTAAGTTCCATGGTAAATCCCACAGCTTGTTTCTGTCAGTATTTTTTAAACATTACAAATGTTGTAGCCTATACATTTATTTCACATAAATGTACAAAGCTTGGTAGTATCAAAGCCACTATAAAAGTTTCTGAGGCTGTCAGCAGATGTTTAGAAAGTGGGAAAATATGATAGTCCTTAAATTGTGACAGATCTCTTTCTTACAAATTCCTGTGTTTTTAAAAAAACTGGATATGCATAACCAGATTAATGAATCTTAGATTATGTCATATCATAGATCATAAATTATATACTACATTGTGTCATATCATAAATCAAAAAATATATACTACATTTGGAATTAATAGTTGAACTAAGCATTTTTATGAAAACATCTGAAATTATTTTGAGGTGCAGTTACTTATCATTTGATAATATTGAGATGTAATAATAACAAGGAAGAATAATAACTGAATTTGCACGCCAAAGGTAGAACAGGTGAGCTTATTACATCTGTGCCAATAATTATTAAATACAAAACATAATTTAATCAAAATTAAGAATAATCAGTAATGATTAACTAAAAAAATAATTTTATATTCTTGACCTAGACATTAGTTAGAAAGCACAATAAAATTACTTATGAAATTACATTATGATGTATATCACAATCTTACATTATCAGTGTTAGTAGATTAGATTTGGACATATTAATAAAATAAATTATGTCTAACCACTTTAGAAGTGAGACATTTAATTCCATGTCCCCAAATTAAATACCCATGTCCATCATATTGCATGTATTAAAAATAATCATTTCTTTCTTAACTTTTAAAATATTTTATTATTTTAAAAAAACATATTTGAGTAAGGTATTATATATAGAAAGTGTCTAAATTTTACATGAAAGATCAGCTTTCCATGTCCACAGTAAATAAATAACGCTGGTATCCTTGAAAGTATAATAACATCAAATCATTAATTTATTGCTTTAGAAAGAAAATTGTGAATAAAATTCAAATTTCATAAAGAGGTATGGATGTGAATCTGCAATATGAAAGATGCTATCACATTAGTACTAGTTACATATGTTGTATTTCCTGTATTATTTTATGGTTTTTACTGAAGTAAGAAAAGTGCCACAGAAGCATTTTAGTTATATTGGTAACTTAATATTCATTTAACATATTTTAATAAGCATTTATCATATATTAGCCATTGATTTAATGTCAAGACCTTGAACAAAAAAATATTAAATAGTTCTTTCCTCAATTCATATATTTAACTTAATATAGATCATGATCACTCTCATCACCTATGATGTGAACAGATAAGATAATTTTTATGATTGGTGTAATTTTCTAATATTCAAGTGGAAATGTAGGGGGACAAGCATGTTCATTGTTCACTTCTTTTTAGTTTTTAGCAGTCCCCTAAACTTACTCTAAAAATGCAAACCAGAGTCCCTCAGAACTAGGTGAACTCCCAAGGACAGACTTAAATTTAGAAGCAATATGAGATTTCTTTCTGGTTTTCCTCAAGAACCTCATCTTCAGAACCACAAAGATTGGCAACTGTAGTGTACTTAATGAAGTGCAAAAGTAATAATTATTTAATTTTTGCATGGATAATTAAGAGCAAAGTATTTTTCCAAGTAAGAAATATTTAGAAGGGATAAAAAAACGGGTCCAAACTGTAGTTTGAAAACACCTTTTTTTTTTTGGTCCAGGACATTGTATGTACATTGCACTTTTCTGGCTGTAAAAAAAAAAAAGACTTGCAAATACTGTGTTAGCTATTTAGGCTCTGATTTAGAAGAAGACACACTAGAAGAAGACTGAATCAGATGCTGACTACCAGTTTGCCATTTTTACTGCAATTAGAGTTAAATTAAAAAGGCCAATGAAATATGGAGCAGGGATGATGAGAAAAGTAAACCTCTGCTTTCAGCTTTTCAGAGCATCAAGTTTGAAGAGCAAATACAAAATCTTCTGTAGCAGTCGTAGTTGTCAGTAGGACAACAGTAATAGAATATTCATATACAATACCACAAAACTTAGCTCCAATGAAATAATCTAAATGATTTTGAAGCAGTACTATTCAGTGTTTATTTCCACCTCTTTACATAATGAAGAGTTTAGCAAATAATTTACATTGCCTGAAAACTCATGGCTGTTGTCTTAGAATTGGATTCAATTAGACACACTCAAAACTGAACTAAAACAAAACAAAAATCTTTACCTACCAGCATCCAGGCTTCAGTTTTGTAGGCAACAAAACAAGTACGCAGAAAGGGGTTTCAGAATTAGTCTCTATTTACCAGTGAGGTAGGGGACCCTAGTAGTGATGCCGGCTTCTTAGGTGTATTTTTCTGATTCAGGGGTGCCATCTCTATAGTCTGTTACCACCTCAGTGTTCTGAGTGTGGCATAAGTTATAGTTCTGAAGTTTTTTCTTTTGATTATGCAGGAAGTCATTCTTAGAAGTGGTCCAAGACGGACACCTGGGTGGCTCAGTTGGTTAAGCCGCTGCCTTCGGCTCAGGTCATGATCCAGGCGTCCTCGGATCGAGTCCCGCATCAGGTCCTTGCTTGGCAGGGAGCTGCTTCTCTCTCTGCCTCTGCCTGCTTGTGTGCATGCTCTCTCTCTCTCTTTCTCTCTCTCTGACAAATAAATAAATAATAAAGAAGTGGTCCAAGAAACTGCTTCTCCAGTCTTTTCCATTAGTTGTTATGAATTTAACTCTCTTTATTAAGTTTTTTTTTCAAATTCAAATAGAAAATATTGTTTTCTTAAGAGTGCAGCTAGAATCAGCAGTTCTCAGCAATGCTTCCTCAATAGATTTATTTATTTTAAATGTGTGTCAAATATTTGTTTGGAGATATAGAATGCAAATTACAAGATTTACAGCTTTGAGAAAACCCATAATTTAAAGCACATAACTTTTTGTTAATTCTCCAAGTCATATTATGTTCTATTACATTCTCCAGAACCAGTGTTTCAGAAACACACTATGAGAAAGGCAACATTTGGCAGTTTATTTTATGAAAAAAGCACTTAAGGGATTTATGAACATCCAGCAGAATAAATCATATGTTCCTTTCATTAAAACTTTTGAAATTTAATTTTATTGTCACATAGATGAAAGTTATTAGAATATTAAAACACCACCACCTGATTTAAGTGCATACTTTCCTTCAGGCTCCTCCTATTAAGTCTTTATTGGTTTCTAACTATCAAGAAATTGGCATAGAGTTAATATCTGACCTGAGGAAATAATATGCTCACACAAAATGAAATAAAATATTAATAAATTGAAATTAAAAACAACATAAAAATATAGCTCTTAGAGAAATATCTCTACAACTCCACTGAGAACAACAAATTAAGTCATTATAGGGGATCAATCTTGTCCCTTTACACAAAAATATATAAAAATATTTTGCTGTAGCCAGTAGGAGTCCTCTTCAAGGTCCAACCATGTGTTCACCTTCTAAATATTGCTCTGAAAAACTGGATAATATGGGATAGTGTTTAAGAACATCTTACTAGATACTTAGCATCACATCAACCACTTAGAATATGTACCACAAATAAATACATTTTTACTTCTATAGTCTTATTTCACTAAAAGTAATACTGGTTTAGTTTGATTATATAAAAATTAATACTTCAAAGGAAAATAAAATATAAGTGAAAAAACAAGCTATATTAAAACTAAAACTTTGTTGTTTTGGGGGAACATTATATGTAATTATTTGCTATGTTATATGAGGAACAACTACAAATTAGTTGACATTTCTCCCATCAAGATGTGAATCTATGACTTTCGATCTTGAAATCTGGGTGGTCATGTTATGATTTTGACAAAACATGGCCGAAGTGATGCTGTGAGAGTTTTTTGTTCTAAGTTTTAGAACTGGCACCTTCTACTTCTTCTCTTTTTAATATGTACATACTCTTGGAACTGAACTTCATGATATGATATGATATGATATGATATTCTCTCTTACAGAGAGAATAGAGGCATCTTACAAAAATAACTGGTATAGCCCCTGCCCACTGTCTTGCCACCTATGTGGATAGACCACCACAGTAGAGCCGTTCTAGTTGGCATCATGTAGAATAGATGTGACTTTCCTCCTAAGCCATCCCTATCTGGAGATTTGCAAGTAGACGAAATGTTGTTGCTTTAAGCCACAACACTTTAGGAATTGTAGGAATCTCCACACAGTACAAGATAACCAGAACATAACTTGGGATCTGAAGGTACCATGCTGCTGTAATGGAAAAAAAAGAGGGGGGCACTGATGTAAGTTGAACCTGGTAGTATTTCCAGAATACTGTTAAAAGTGGAAGGGTCTCACAGACACTCTTGGTGAAGACTTGAATGATGCTGAATAAATAAAGATAGATAATACATAACTAACTAACTAACTAAATAAATAAATAAGAAGAGATACTGAGTAAAAGATAAGCCATTTTGCAGCACCTGGGTGGCTCAGTTGGTTAAGTGTCTGCCTTCGCTCAAGTCATGATCCCAGGGTCCTGGGATCAAGGTCTGCATTCGGCTCCCTGCTTGGCAGGGAGTCTGCTTCTTCCTCTCCCTTTGCGTGCAACTGCCCCTGCTTGTGTGCTCTCTTTCTGTCGGATTTTTTGAAGAAAGGTGATCCATACTATATATTAATGGAAAACTTAGCAAACATTGTCTGCTGTACCCTAGAAATAACAATGTACCTATTAAGATGGTACAAGATGAAAAGGAAATTTAAGTTAGAATGCCAAAAAGGCCAATTGGTTTCTTTAAGTTGTCTATAATAAAATATGGAAGAAAGAAATACAATTTTAACATTAAAGAAACACTTAAACAATTTTCTTTTTCTTTTTTGGGTGGGTGTTGGAGGGGTGAGGGGAATTCCCTTTAGTCAAGAAAATATATCCAAAGATTCTTTGAGGAAGTTTACCAATGTTGGAGTGATATAAATGTTCTAAAATCTATCATGGTGATGGTTGCACAGCTCTGTGGATAAAAATCATTTTGTACCTTACATATGTCAATTATATGATATATGAATTATATCTCAAGAAACTGTTACTTTAAAAAATGTCAAAAGACCCAGTTCTCTCTGGCTAAGAAGAATAAATCAGAGACAAGTAGTCTGAGAGGGATTTGATAGACCACTGACTGGAAGATGGCAAATGAGAATGAATGTAAGTGGCTTCTAGGAGAAAAGACAGCCTGTCAGCCAGCAAGGAGATGGGGACCTGAGTCCAACCACCTTAGCCTGACACAACTGACAATAACTGTCAGTCACTTGAATGACTTTTAAGGAAAATTTTTTCCCAGAACCTCCATTAGAGCCTCTTATGGACAATACCTTGATTTTGGATTTGATTCACCCTCATCAGAGAATCCATTTGAGCTTGCTTTGACTTGTAATTTATACAACTATGAGATTTAATAACAAAAAAGGTGCCATAAACTGTTAAAATTTGGTAATTTGTTATGCAGCCAAAGAATAACTGCTTGAACAAATAAATCCTCTGATTTTAGGCCGTAGTAATTATTTTGCATAATCATCTAAGTTTAAGAGCCACAATACTAAAGGATTCTTATTTTATTGGCTTGCACAGATTAGGAAGGAAATTAAGGATCCAAATGAGTATGTAAAAGAGAATTACTATCTGTTTTTTATATAGCATAGGGGGAAATCTATTATAAAATTTTTTTGTTTTTATTTTCCCTCTGAAAAGAAAAAGTTTCAGTTTTTTTTAAAGATTTTATTTATTTATTCAACAGAGAGAGAGAGAGCGCGCGCAGAAGCAGGGGGAGTGGCAAGCAGAGGGAGAAACAAGCTCCCTGCTGAGCAAGGAACCAGATGCCAAACTGGATCCCAGGACCCTGGGACCATGGCCTGAGCTGAAGGCAGACACTTAACGAACTGAGCCACCCAGGCACCCCAGAAAACGTCAATTTTTAAAGGGTAAAGCTATCATTACTAACAGAGAATCAAAGGCAAAATATGATGAGAAATTTTAAGAGTATATCAAACTGCTTTATATTAGTTAAAAGAATTACACTTAAATACATCATCAAATAAAAATTCTGGGAAAATATGAAATTAAGATTGTTGTACTATATCAACAGCCTGAATCAAGAAAAATCAGGACATTGCATGGAACTTAAAAAAACAAAAATAGTTTATTTGCTTTAATTACTTGACAGAAACATCAATAAATCCTTGAAATCAATCCTGGGGAAATTATAGAACAAACAAAAAAAGGTGTCATTAGTGTTATGAAACTTGTATTCTTGAATTCACTTGTATTCTTCTATAAATGGAGATTATGTTGTTTGTCTCAAAGGCCTATTGTTAGGTTGAAAGTAAATATGTATTCTCATAAACTTTCTCTAAATCTATATATCAGATAAAACTAAAGCATGTGAATATTAGATAGTAATTAGAATAACAAAGGAACACAAGACTTCAAAGTCAGCTAAATCGAAGGAAATGATGTATTTAAAATATCTGGTTAACTTATTTATAGGAATATGATAAATACACTTTGAAAATTAAAGCCTTTAGTGTACTTTAATTAGAGAATAGAGAGAAAATAAGTGCATAGCTAATATTTGGACTTCCATTTTGGGTAAGTGAAAACATAAACACCATTATTGATTGTTATTTCTGAAAACTGAAGTTGATAAAGTGGAGTAAGAGGGAGTTGATTCAAAACCATTTTTGATGGTGCCTGGGTGGCTCAGTCAGTTCAGCATCTGACTCATGATTTTGGCTCAGGTCATGATCTCATGGATCATGGGATTGAGCCATGCATCAGACTCCATGCTGAGCGCAGAGTCTGCTTGTCCCTCTCCCTCTGGTCTTCCCATGACCATTCTCTCTCTCTCTCTCAAATAAATAAATCTTGAAAAACAAAAAAATAAAACAAGCAATATTCAGAAAAATAGTATTTTTTTATACTTTTAGCATGTGTTAAAAAGCTTCTGCATAGCACAAGAAACAGTTGACAGAGTGGAAAGAACCTAAGGAATGTGATTAAATATTTGCAAATAATTTATCTGGTGTTTATTTAATATACAAAATACACAAAGAACTAATGCAACTCATTAACAATAAAATAAACTGATTAATTGATGGGCAGAAAAGCTGAATAAACATTTCTCCAGAGAAGACATCCAAATGGCCAACAGATATGTGAAAAGATATGTGACATCAGTAATCATTAGGGAAATGCAAATCAAAATCAAAATGAGGTATCACCTCACACCTGTTAGAATAGCTATCATCAAAAAGACAAGATATAAATATTGACAAGGATGTGGATAAAAGGCAACACTTGTGCACTGTTGGAGTATAATGTGTATAGTCCCTGTGAATAACAGTATAAAGATTTCTGAAAAAAATTAAAAATTGAACTACCACATAATCCAGCAATCTGCACTTCTGGGTATAGATCCAAAAGAAATAAAACAATATCTTAAAGATCTGTTTGCACTCCTTTGTTCATTGCAACATTCTTCACAATATGGAAACAGTCTGAGTCCATTAGTGAATGAAAAGCTGAAGATGTTATATATACAAAGAAATAACTATTCTTCCATGAGAAAGAAGGAGATGTTGCCATTATGCTAAGTGAAGTTAAACAGAGAAAGACTGCATGCTATAACTTACATGTGGAAACTAAAAAATGTCAAATTCATAAAAACAAAGAGTAGAATGGTAGTTACCAAGGGCTATGTAGGGGAGGACATAGGGAGATGTTGGTCAGAGTTGTACACACTTCCAGTGATAAGATGAATAAATTCTTGTGATCTAATGTACACCATGATGATTTTAGTTAATAATGCTATATTATATTCTTGTTGCTAAGACAGTCAATCTTACATGTTCTTTCTACCCCCCCCCCCCACACACACACGCACACATGCGATTATGTAAGGTGATAGAAGTGTTAGCTAATGTTACGGTAGTAATCATTTTGCATTATGGTAGCATACCAAATAAGCATGTTGTACACCTTAAACTTACATTATATATCAATTATAGCCCTGTAAATCAGAAAAAAATTAGCAAAGACCTCAAAAACAGTTTTCAGGAATAAATATGAGATCAGTAATCAAACACACAATTTAACCCAAACACTGATATTAATGGGCTAGGCAGTTATGCAGACAACAGATAAAAAGCACACATAAATTTCAAGGTAGCAGAAAAATCAAGCAGGTTAGAAAGAGAAGGTAAAAAGCAAGCTCCTTTGAAATATGGAGCCTGAAGAGATCCTCTGAAATGTAGGAAGGTAGTCACTAGTCAAGTTTGATGGGATACTATTCAGTAGGCCTAATGTAACCTCATTAACATTGATATGTTATTTGGGCCTGGGAGAAGACTTTAATAATACTGTGACTTTCTTGAATGAGTCAAGTTTTTGTCAGTTCTGAAACCAACTTAATTTTTAGAGCCCTTTCCTAACAAAAATACTGAAAAGTTGAATGCAAAATGAGAGGAAGATCCTTAGATCTGCTCCCGGCAATGAATCATTTTTGAAAAGATATTTTCTTTTTAAGTTATTATATCTAAGAGAATGTGAGAGAGCCTGACCATTTACCTAGGGTTGCAAGGGGCTATGTAAGATTGATCATTATTCTGTTTGACTTGAATTGTCTAAGAACTTATTTCTTCACTAGAGAACATGTGTATGCTTTCTCTAATGTCTTCTAAACTTCGTATATATCCAGTGTGATTGAATTTTTATGGTTGGTGTACTTTGAGGTCTTATAGTACTTTGAATTATAAGACAGACACTGTCAGTTTCCACAAAGCATTGAAGAGAGCAGAAGTTTTTTCCCCCAAATTAAATGGACTTACTATGGTATAAGAGAAATTGGCTATTCTGAGAACTAAAGCAAGTCTTTTATGCCCATGTTTTAAGTTCCTGTCAAATGAGTCCACAAAAGATAAAATTAAAGGAAAAGAGGTAATTTTCAGATAATTTCAGGCTGGGAAGGCAATCAAAATACTTGTCATCCCGTGTCAAGACCATGTGTTACATCTAACAATTGGAACTGTGGAATTAAGTATTTTAAATTACTAATCATGCATATTCACTAAACAGCAGCAAATATTTATTTTATTGAGAACCTATTCTGTAACAGCCACTTTTCCAGAGGTTCCAAAAAAAAAAAAAAAGAAAAGAAATGCTCCCCTATTTATGGAACTAACAAATGGAAAGAGATGATAAATAGCCAAATATCTACTAAGGCTTACAGTTATAGTTGTATTGGAGAAAAATAAAGTTAGGAGAAGAGAATAGAGAGATCTGGAAGATAGTATTTTAGCTATATTTTAATATAGGCAAAAAAAAGTCTTCCCTGAAGATAGGAATTTGTACAAGACTCAGAGAAAATGGGTCTTGCAGATATTGAGGAGAACGGGGTCCTAACCACAGAGGGCAAGATCCACTGATGGCAAAGACCAAGGCTCAATTTTATAATGTCACTTATAGCATTGGTAAATCTTTAACTGACCTTTAACTATATGCTTGCTTAGTAGATGGTAAAAGCCAACCTGCTGTCACTCTTCAGGAATTTTAATTGTTATTTTACTTGTATTTGTTTTCCCCCTAGACTCTAAACTTCTTGAGGCTAGTGGATCTTCTTAATCTTCCTATCTTTAGCATCTTTCCAAGTTTGTCTTGGGTCCTGTATATAATTAGTTCATGTTTTGATGTTTCAGCATTTCCTTTAAATGGAGTTCCTTTTCTATCCTTCCATTCTCTCAGGTCAAGTTTTTACTCACTTTTCTCAGAATTTTTAAATTGTGTACTATAAATTGATCTCTATCCATCACCCACCACGCTTATCCCCATACTGCCATATTGGTCATAAACACTTGCACTTGAGGCTTACTTATAATATCTGTAAGTGTATTAGGAATTAGAAAAATCACTAAGTCTTTTCACATTGTTTAAATGTTACCATATTTGAACAATAAATCCTATCCTATCCTGCTTAAACTTATTCAAATATCTTGTTACAAGTAAAAGGGTCTTCTCACGTGTTTTCCTACATGTATCATGTGTGTTTTATATTGATAAATTTCTAATTTGAATTATTAAGCTCTTCTGCATATAATAAGTGCTACAAGTACTATATACAGAGAATAATACATTTGATACTTTCCTGTCTCTAAGATCAGGTCCAAGGTCTGTATAAACTGAAATACAGCATTTAGGAGAACTTGAAAATAAAAAACTAAAACAAAAAATGACCATCACGATCCATAAATGTCTTTAGATAAATCTGAAGAATAAACTGTATCATAACATGTATTTCCTGTCTCTGAAATAAAAACACAGAGAAATGAAACCCACTTCTACCATTCCAAATCATTTATTCAGGAATTTTCTGAAGGGATCTTGATGGTATGGCCTCTATAGAGTTCTTTCTTGAATTTTATACTACTTCAAAAGATAAAAATGGAGCCTACCTGAATGAGAAAATTTACTCTAATGGGAATCATTAGGAATATAGTAGATACACATTAGGTGAGAAGTAATAAAAAATGTCCAAATATAGAGATGAGAGAAGAGGGATGCTAATTAACAGAGAATGTGAATGAAAGTACTGTAATGGGAAAATAAAGATTGTTTTCATAAAGTAGCTGGTAGTCTGTTTTTGCCCAAAACTGGCAAGTTAGATAAAGCCCAAATCATAACAAGAAATAATTCTGGACATAGTGTTTGTAATTATCTTTTCAGGAACTCGGTAACTATTTAACGCAAGTTATCCTTGTGGTATAAATGGGAAATATATTGGTAAAAGTGATCTTTGAGAACTACTTCAATAAAAAATGGATTTCTAAATCACTTACCTATTATATATTTAACTTCATTACACACCATTAGGAAGGCATTATCTTTATTTTAAACATGTAAATATGTTTGCATGAATAAAGACTACTTATATTTTAAATATATTCTTTGATGTCAATTTGCTGTTTATTAAAAACAATACATTATTTAAATACAGTGTACTGTTAAGAAAAAATATGTATTTTGAAATATAATCATAAAAATAAATATATGACCGGGACGCCTGGGTGGCTCAGTTGGTTAAGCGGCTGCCTTCGGCTCAGGTCATGATCCCAGCGTCCTGGGATCGAGTCCCACATCGGGCTCCTTGCTGGGCAGGGAGCCTGCTCCTCCCCCTGCCTGCCACTTTGTCTGCCTGTGCTCGCTCTCTCTCTCTCCCTCTCTCTCTGACAAATAAATAAATTAAAAAAATTAAAAAATAAATAAATAAATATATGACAAAATAGCACAAAGACTATTAGGAATGCATAGAATTAACTTATAAAGTCACATTACATATAAAGTGACATAATATTAATTCGATGTATATTGTAATAATTTAAGGATTTGTACTGTAATCCTTAGAGAAACCACCATAAATTTTTAGAAAAGGCAAAGAGAAATCATGAACAGAAGTGAAAAATAGGAAGCAAACATTAAGATATAGACTTACAAATATATCAATACTTACATTAAAATAATGGATGTAATTCTCCAATTATAAGGCAGTGATTTTTAGATGATTTTTACACTGAATAAAAAATCCAGGATTTTAGTGCATCAGGATACAGAGCTGTTGAAGTAAAAGGATGAAAAAAGATATACAGACATTAGGCACAAGACAGCTTGTGAATCTGCTTTGGTAGCAGAAAAAAATAGCAAAGAAAGAAGATAACCAGAGAATGTGAAGCTCATTTTGTAATGATTATAAAAGATCAATTTATCTCTTTCAGAATACAAACCAGAGTGAGTGCATGATAACATGCATGCTGAATGTGTAACTCTTCAGATAAATACATTTACGAACTTTCCTAAATCAGTTCCTACTCATGTAATTTATATTTGCAAATTATTTTCTCTTGCTATGGTAGTTGCTATGGTAGGCCGGCAACTTTTAATTAAAATTTTTATCTCAGCACAACACTGCGTATGAAAATATATCTTATGAAGTAAAATAAAACATATATGCATGAGTTCTTTAATGTATATTTTAAGGGGGAAAGATGAGGATTATAATCTGTTAAAATAAGATTGCCATAATTTATATTACAACCCTAATATATATAATTTAAATCTGGTGTGTGTGTGTGTGAATGTGTGTGCAGAGTGAGGTAGATAAATCTTATAAAATTTATAAGGTTTATAGGTAATGTTATGAGTAAGTAAATAAGGGAATCAATCAATAAAAACACCTGTACTTGGATTATTAGTAAATGCTCAAGATTTTCAAATAATAAACATGGTAACAGTATAATGTACAGTATAGGTTAAATTTCACCATAAAATGGTATTTTGTGGTGAAAAGAAGGGCCATCTGTACCCCAATGTTTATAGCAGCAATGGCCACGGTCACCAAACTGTGGAAAGAACCAAGATGCCCTTCAACAGATGAATGGATAAAGAAGATGTGGTCCATATACACTATGGAGTATTATGCCTCCATCAGAAAGGATGAATACCCGACTTTTGTAGCAACATGGACGGGACTGGAA